>JANHZU010007332.1:127762-141255 GCA_032468055.1 Acrochordus granulatus | reverse complement strand
CTGTGATGCTGGGAAGGATTGAAGGGAAGAGGAGAAGGGGACGGCAGAGGATGAGATGGATAGATAGCAGAGTCAGTGTGATGGGTGTGAGCTTGGGAGGACTCCGGGAGGCAGTGCAAGACAGGGGGGCCAGGCGTAATGCAGTCCATGGGGTCGCGAAGAGTTGGACACGGCTGCGCGACTGAACAACAACAAAATAAAATCCCCTTGATGAAAACATTTTTGCAATATTTGTTCAGCAATAAATCTTCTTACAAATTGAACTGTAGTATCCTCAAGCAAGTAATCTCCTTCCATTAGAATCAAATTCAGTCTAACAATTCTGTTTAAATTACTAATTATTTCATTTTTACTTCTGTTCCTCTGGGGACTCCCCCATCTGAAAATTTCTCCCAAAAATCCAGCAATGCTTGACTAAATGCAAACCTTTCCCTTAGCAACTTTATTTCTTCAATTCTTAAACCAAAAGTTTCAATTTTCCCCTTTATTTGTATAGGTTTAAATTCAGATTGACTCATTTCATAACTTTTGTTCCTTCTTTCAATATTCCCCTCTATTTTTCCCTCTAAAAATAGTTCTCAACAGCTCTTGATTTGTAATATTTTCTTCTCTTCTAATATATTCAGAGCAAAACAAGAAAAAGGGAAATACACAACATTGTCAGCCTTTTACTTTGGATGATGAAGAGTCAATTCAGCAATGCACTTCTGTCATATGCACTGTTGGTATTCAAAATAAAGAAGGAAAAATGGACTCCTTACTTCAGATGACCGCAGTTCAAAATGCCCAAATACATGCTAGCATCTACTCTAAAAACTCTGTACCTTCCAGAATTTAACACAGCAGACAATTTTAAGTTCCAAACAAATGTATTCCCACACATGTAAGGAGTTAATTGCTGTTCCGACTTCCTTGCCCATAAATAAGACTTCTATAAAGCCTAAAACAAGGGAAATAGCATATAATTCAAGCAGAACTGAGCCCTTAGCTTTCCAAAAATAAACCAAAAAAGAGAAAAAAATAACAAAAAAAGAACTCTAAGACCAGATTGGTGTTGCTTGATAAAAAGGCAGCAGCTGAACTATGACCTCCTTCCTGGCTCCCCAAGTTGCAGGCACCCAGTTCAGAAGATCTCCTGTCTCTTCTGTCCTCAGCAGCTGCACATCATACAGGAATGTGTGGGCTGATTCCAAGAGCTCTTCTTAATATCCAAAGAGGTTCCCTAGCCAGAAAACCAACAGCCTGGCATGGTCTTATCTGTTGCCTTTCAGCTCAAGTTTAAGCCTGAGTTGCATATGGTGCCATGTCTGAGGCTGTTGATGTAATTACAATTGATCATAGTGATTTTGACATAGCTAGATTATAACACCAAAGCCCTTGCTCTACTGAATGATTTGACTGTGTATAGACAGGCACAACCTAAAGAAATGAAAGGCTTTTACAGGCAATTATATCTTAAGAAACGAAGACAAAATAAAAACATCACAGAAAGCAAGTGGTTTGCAATATGCCCACAGAGGTTCCATCAACAAGGTTCTATGGCCTACTTAAGGTATGCAAGGAAGGTGTCCCTTTTAAGACCTATAATGGCTTTAAGAGAAACCCAGAGTATAATTTGGCCAAGTTTTTGACCAAAACCTGGGCTTCCTAACACAAAAGTCCAATATCACTGTATTGTCACAGCAGGGGATTTGTTGACAGATCTTAAAGGGTATCAGATAACACTGGAGGAGATAATGGTATCTTTCTGTGTCATTTCATTGTTTACATCAATCCCACTAGAATTAGCAATGGAGACCTTGACTATAAAATTAAATGAGGCGTATGATGACGCTGAGGATCAGCTAAGCAAACTAGAGGTTATGGAACTGTGTAGATATTGTCAGAAAATGTTTTTCACTTATGCAGGAGTGCTGTATGAGCAAATTAAAGGGATATCAGTGGGGTCCTCTATTTCTGGAATTGTGGTGGAATTGGTTTTGCAGAGGCTTGAAACAAAGGTGTTCAGCCAATATGAACTGATTTGCCATTGTCCTGAGGGCAAATCTAAAGAGTTTCCATGAGCTATTAAACAAAGAATTTCTAGATATCCATTTTATAATAGAAAAAGAGACTGACAATAAACTAGCCTTCTTGGATGTCTTAATCCATAAACACAGCGATTGATTGTTGGAAACTAGTGTATTCCAGAAAGCCATGAATATGAAACAGATAATTATAATAGTAATCACCCTCAGATCCTTAAGAAAAACTGTGTAAGTGGTTTTTAGATGTATACATAAATACATACACATTGCAGCAACCCTGCCTTTAGAAAAACAGAAATACAATATCTACATTGCCAATTTCAAGCCAATGGTTATTCATCATCATTCATTTGTTGTTCAGTCACGCAGTCGTGTCCGACTCTTCGTGACCCCTTGGACTGCATTACGCCAGGCCCCCCTGTCTTGTACTGCCTCCCAGAGTCTTCCCAAGCTCACATCCATCACACTGACTATGCTATCTATCCATCTCATCGTCTGCCGCCCCCTTCTCCTCTTCCCTTCAATCCTTTCAGTTATATAGAACCTAGCAAAAGCCAAATACCTTTAAACTCTGTATCTACTAATCACCTTTTCTCTCTGTTGCTAGCTCATAATTACATATATAATTGTTTTCTAGACCCCCAAAATCTATTTAATTGCTATTTGTAAAGGAAAAATTAGTTTTCAGACATTTCAAACTCAAAATAACACAAATCCTCTTAGTAAGGTATAGTACAATAGTTGCGCTATTAAAAAATAATTAAAAATTGAAATATTTTCAGTTTTTTTAAAGAATAATGACCTGATATTGGCAACTTTTTTAAAAATATGTTCATTTCTGATTCTTTAAATATAGAGCTTTATTTTTTTATTTTATAAAACAAAAGGAAACTAAATATATAAAATATCAAAATACAAAAGAAAAAGAAAAAAAGGACAAGAAACCAAGAAAAAAAACAAAATACAGAATTTGGTATTAAATAGAAATGTAGGATCTGCTGCAACTCAAAGGAAGAATCTTTCAGTCTGCATGGAGCTGTTTTGTTCTATAAGAAACTGGACTATATTTTGCCCCCAGAATTGCTCCTATACACACAGACTGGCAGGAAAGGTGATGATTGGTGGCAAAGAACATCCTGGCCAGATCTGTAACCCAAGTAAATGTCTTAGACCCTTCCTAATTCTCACAAGCAGAAAAGGAAGGACAGAGAAGCACAACTGTATTTGCAGGATTCTGTTACTATATTCTTATACTCTTCACATCCCATTCCCATAGAATATAGAAATATCTCTCCTCTTCCCTCTTTCTCTCTCTCATTTAGCATTGTGGTTCTATGTATAATACTTAGGAATAAGCTAGCCTTTCCTCTCTTTTCAATATCAAAAAGATCTATAAAATAATGGGTATCTACTAATGATCTGCAACTTGTTACTATTTTAAGATAAAGAAGTTCTTACAACTGTCACTATGAAAAACGTAGAATAGTAACAGCATAGGTTTTATGTCGTAAGGGTTATGGGAAGAGATCTCTTTGCAAATGTAGAGATGGTCTAAAATTACCCATCTCTTATGAAGCATTCCTAGTGATGTAATTTTCTTAAAAGAAAGACAATTAACAGCTGTTCTGCAAAATAATTATATCTACCAAATGTTGCTGCCCAGAAATATGAATTTATAATTGTTCCTGCCATCTGTTAATTATGCTATTAACTACTTTATCATTTATATATATTACATGACTTCTATGCACTTTTAAATAGCTTTCATAGACTATCTGCTCTCATTTTTACAGAGCTAAGACATTAAGAACATCTACATGATTCTGCACATTAGTATCTTACCATAGTTCCTCCTTCTTATTTTGGACAATTTGGATAACAGTAAGAAAGAAAAAGACAAAATAATTATTTTGAATAACAACATAAATTAATAAAGCTACAAACAACCAAATTATAAAGGAGATTGCCACTGTAGATACTGAATTTGAGTTTTCAGTTGAGTTTTTTTCAGTTGGGAAGCTATTTAAACAGCAGAGGAAACAGCACTCAAAACCTACTAGATAGATTTACTATGACCACTAAATGGAATTTGGTCACCTGATAATTGACCCAAAAGTGTTAACTACTCTTCTGGTAGGAAGGCAGACCTTCAAAAGTCTTCCTTCCTATGCTTGGGAGAAAATCTATTAGGCCACAGGAGTTGACTTGATGTGAATGTATTAGACTTTATTAACTAATCAATGGTGAAATGAAAAGTCTCTGACCTTTTAATACATAACCGGATAGCCACATATCTCACTACAGGTCATCAGTCAAAATCAATCTATTCCATTCATGCATTTCAGAGAAATTGCTTGTGTTCCCCTGTCTTGGGGAATTGAGGTTTACAGGTGCTCCTTTTTAGAAGTCTCCCACTGGATATTGCCTCCCGTAAGCTATTAAAAACAAAGTTGGTTTCAAAATCTTATGGTGAAAAAATTGACTCCACTGGACGAGTGTATTTTTGTGATATGTTGCTGATGTTGTCCTGGACCCTTAATTTCACTTGCAGTGGTTGCTTTAATGATGTTATAATGTTATCTATCATATTTGTAGTTTTTCTATATAATCACTGAGTCTGAATGATTGAGGTGGAGTACAGATTTGACAAATAAGCATATATTCAGGCTACATGTTCCTCTGGGTGGGAATGCCAGATACATTATCCATTGGCAAGATGGACAAGTCACTTCAACACCAACTGACAGGAACTGACAGAAAATATATGAATTGAAGCAGTATCAGCTGAAATGGTTCAAACCTATAGGATTCTTTGCAGGTTTTTGAAGAAAGGTAACAGATTTGTAAAGGTGAATACATTTATCCTGCAGGTTCTGAAGAATGTAAAAGAGATAGCTGAAGGAGATGGCAGAATTTTGTCAAGCCACCACTATTTTGTTCCTATCATTAAGAGAGAATAAGATGGTCAGTAGTATGCAGTAGCTTCTGTCTCCTGTTCACTGGATCCATACCCCTATGGCTCCTTTGCAAAGTTGGACAGGATCCTTAAAACAAGATTTGAGAAGAAATAAATGCATCTTTTCAGATAAAGGGGAATTTTATCTTGAAGGAGCCTGTGATGTACCTCTTCATGACCCATCTCTCAATCTAGTCATTTTTGAAAACTGCAGTCAGACTCTAAGCTTCCTTTCTTGGTGAAGATTTGGAGAAGGCAATGGGGCTTCAGCTCAGAGGATCCTAAAGAAACAGATTACAGTATATTGAGGATGTAGTCATGACTTAGGCATGGCCAGCTTTGGATGGTATGTCACTTGGGGGCCTTTATTGAACAGGACAGTCTCACAATCATGACAGATATTAGGACTGCAATTAGTTCAAAATGCAGTGGATCGATAAGAAAGTAAGTTCAGTTGTACAAAATCTATATTGAGGTCAGTATGTTGGTTACAAATAGACTTCCAGGCCCAATTTAAGGTTTTAGTTTTCATCCTGAAATAATGCAGAACTTGCAGGTTCATCTTTCCAGAATCACATCACCTTATGCATTCATCCCCAAGAATAGGATGATATGGGTTCCATCCTTTGTAAGGTCACAGGGCCGGAGGCCTGTCGTCTCAACACAAGTTCCTACATTATGAAATTCCTTTCTACTTTAAGGATGTATTTGGCTTACGTTTATAATTTAATATATATACCTGGATGTTTTATTTATGTGAGTAAGCTTCAGTTGTAAGATCATGGGCAATACAGAAATATAACAAATATTGACTGATTCTATGCCAAGTTGATATTGTTAGTGACCACATAGATTTTCTCAAAGAGGACCTGCCCCAAACTGGTCCTTCTGATTTTCCAATAGTGAAATAAATAAGAAATAAGAAACATCTTGTCACAAGAAGAATTTTCATGTACATTTTTAGGCAGTAAAGAAAGACAATATATTTTATCAATAATTTCATATAAGAAATAATTGTGGTCATTTAAATAAACTTGTCTACAGCAGCATTATAGTAAATGAAAGTTTGTATTTGTTTACTACTTATTCTGTTTGTTTTACAATTCCCTTTATAGTGCCAGGTTTAACAAACTACATTTGTAACTCTCTTCCGTCTTCCAATTGATTTCATTTTCTTAGACTGCATGCGATTTCAACAGAATGAATTTGGTGTTACAAAAGGAGTTTAAAATTCTGTACTACCAAAAGACATTAACTGCTAAAGAACTCTTCCTTCAATCATTCCAAAATCATTTAATTAAAAGCTCTGTTAGGAATCTGTTGAAATGGACGGCTTCATTTGGAGGTGTTTATGGATGTCAATTTCCAATGAACTCTGAACTGAAACATAATGGGATGCTTCCCCTCAAGAGGGCAAGAATCTAATCCGTCTGTTTCCAATTCACAATGTTCTATAAAATTTCACCTAATTCAAGAACTCAATAATATAAAGGGTAGGATGGTCACACCTTGTTCAAAGGGAGGGTGAGAGAGAATGATTTAAATCCTTTACATGAGAGACAAATAAGTTCTTCAAAATTCTTAGTCGGTCCCCTCGATTAGAGTACTTTGGATAGGTCATGAGATCATGGGATGTGGAGAAAAAAGAGAAGTACATTTCCTATAGTTTCAATCACACCTCACAATTTCCAAGGGTCAGTTTTTCTATACTTGTATGTCTAGCTGTCCTCTTTTCTATAAATAGCCAACTAATTTTCTTCATGATCTTTCTCTGATCCTTCATTTACTGTAGTTGTCTAACATTTCAATCTTATTCTTTTCCATTTCTATACTTTTTACAATGCATTCCAAAATTGTATTTTGGTTAAATTGCACTGTTTTTTTTGTTACAAAGTCCTGTTCTTTCACTTATTTACTCTTTCTGCATATAATTCATTTATTATTAGCTTCTATTTTTAATAATGTAAGCTATTTAATAGATCAATGTGTATGTGTTTCTGCTTTCTACCTTTGATACTGTAATCAGAGTATGATAGCTTTAAGTGTGCATGTATATTACATGATACTAGAGTAATAAAACACCAGATGGAAGGGAGGCTCTCAGTCAAATTTTGCTGGCAAAGTACTGGAAATATTGCTGAAATGGGTCTGGGTAACGAACTGCAATCTTTCTGAAAGCTTGAAAACCCTTGCATGGATTTTTATGGAATCAGGCACACTTTATATCCCTTTAATGGCATAGCATGCTAGGAAGGTTCAACCTATTGTAAAGAAAACAAAACCGGAACTTGAATAAGCCACATTCCTGCATTGGTTTATATGATCCAGGGTATTATCTAAGATAGAAAACAACTGATTCCCTAATCCTAAGTCTTCCCCTTTAATTCTTAATGAAGAGGAACTGAGAGTTACATTGTCAGATGGTAAGGAGTAGGACCAAGCTTTGAAGAAAGTTTTTCCTGTGTTTTGGGGATGCTTTGGTGCAAAACTGCTATCTGGCTTGTGAGTATATGTATTGGTGAATGCAGAAAGGAAAACCTGGTCCCACCATTGTAGGATTGAAAAGCAGAACCTCCACGAGTTGCATCCTGGCTTTGCAGAGAAGAAATTGGGGTGGGAGGAGTGGCAGGGAAGTTAATTCTTCTCCTTGTATCCATGCACTGCAAAGAAAAGGTCTGTTGGATGAAAGGATTGGGAATCATCATGCACACATACAATTCTCCATCTCAATTTTTGACCATAATCCATCCCAGTCCTTATCCTGATTTAATCTCAGGTGACCAGTTTCAGCCAACTTAGGTTCTTCCTCCAGCTTTAGTAGTCTGCTGCACTCCATTTTGAATTTTGCCTAGAGGGGAGCTACGCCACCATTGTTAGCAGGCTGTTAGTAGCCCTGGCTGCATAGGAGGTAGCATAAACATGGAGATGAGCAGCCCAGACCAGGTCCTGGAGCGAGTTAATGCTCCTGAATCTAAGCCTGCTGGGCTTTCCCTGGAGAAGGAGATAGATTTTAATAACCACTTCATACAAACTGGCAAGGTAATATCTCTGATCAGCTCTTTCCCCATTCTGATCCTTTGACCTTCTGAAAAGAATGTGTGTTCTGAAGCATAATATGCTCATTTAAGATTGAATAAGAAAACAAATTCAATGTACCACAAATTTAGCAAGTGATCTGCCTTGATTTCACTCTATTTCTTCCTAGGAAACATATTTTTTCAAGATTCTGCAAACTGCTTTGTTGTTAAAGCAGTAATAGCCAGAAATAATTACTACTAAAAATTTTATAGAAACTCATACTTAAAATGTTAAACATAATTTAGGTGTCTTCCATTAGAAAAGCCTAACAACTATGCTTTCCTTTCTGGAACTTTTAATCTTATCTGTATAAAGGGAGAATGCCTGAGAAATTCAAAGTAATAAAAGCAAATGTTACAATTTTGTCATCAGATAATGTCACATCCAGACAACAATAATTTTGCTAATCGTAAATATAAAGGGCTACTTGGAGAACCCAGCACGAAGTCTGAGTAATGCCAAATTGCATTAGTTTTTCAACTGTGAGAAATTTTTCATATCAGCAGTATTGAAATTAAATGGTTCTTGGGTCAAAAATTTTAATGGCTTCAAAAAAAATTTTAAGCCTCACTTATTTCATTGCCTAGACTTATATTTTTATTTGATCAAAAGTTACAAATATTAAATTTTCTGAGTTTAATTAAATTTGGGCTGTCAAAAAAGATAACACCAAGACCAGAACACTGACATACCAAGAGACAGTATCCAGGAGAGATTCCAAAGACAGTTTAAGCATTTGTTCTCTGGATCTCCCATTATTGTCACTCTATCTTAATATTTATAACTTTTGATCAAATAAAAATGCTATAAACTTATCTACACCATATCCATCATTATAAACAATATGATTGCACTGACCTAATTAGCTAGCAGCATGAATCCTCTTCAGAAGCAGCAGCTGTCCAAGACAGCAGTAATTTAAGGGAATAAGAGAATCCAGCAGAGGAATCTGGTATCTACATTTTGTTTAGATCTGGAAAAGTAGTGTTTGTTCTCTGGATCTTCTATTATTGTCACCCTATCTTCTCTCAGGCTTTTCCAACAGCCAGATAGCAAAAATGCTTCTGATATAAAACTGTACATTAAAGATTTTGCAATTACCAAATTTGTGTACAATTATAGCAGAAAGCACTCACCCATACAAAGCAATGGAAGCCAAGTTACTGTTTTTAATTATGACAAGCATCCAATACCGAGATGCAACAAAAAAAAAATCAGGCACATATTATTATAGTCTTAGTAATGTAACCAGAAATGCTGAGATCCAGAAATGCTGATTCTTTATGTGATTAGCGAATGTTATAATGCTCCAGAGAATACATTTTACAGGATAACTTATTCAGAAGTACACACAATCAAGGTACACAAAAGAATGTAGCCTATTTAACCAATACTGCCTACAACTCTGATCTGACAAGTTCTTTGAAGCTAAAATAGAAGTGGCAATCAGCTTTGTTTAGATTATACAAAGAGAACAGTGCTCCATATGTACAGTCAGTGAGGCTGCAATTTTCTGGATAGTCTAGGCCAGTTGGGAAGGATCCTTGTTTAAATAAGCCTGTTTCAATGCTCACATTCATGTTTTTGTTTTATGATCCACACTGATGCCACTGAGGGCTTTTGGCTGCTCTATGAGGCTCTGGGCAATCCTGCTTTAATTAGGTATTTCATGAATTGAATTTCTTATGCAAGAGATTTCTAGAGTTCCTTGGTTACAATTAATGGTATATCAAAAATTGTCCTGCAAGTTCTCAGTTTTTTTCTCCTCATGTCAAAAGGTGGAAAGCTTTTGCTACTTTACACTCAGGAAACTTGAAACTCCCTTTAAAACTTTTCTTGAAATGCTTTTCAGGTTTTAAACTTGTTGAATGTAGTATGGGATGCTACTACAGTTATCCTCCGTTTTTCCCCCTTCTTTCATTCTGAAGCCTCTCTGGTTGCCCAGGAGCCCTGATCCATTTAAGCTCAAAGTAAGGAGTTCGCTTCTGATGTTTCCCTTGGCATTGAAATGAACGATGGAAAACCAGGGAGGACACAAATAATTGTCCAGTGAAAAGCAGGACTTACTCCTTGCTACCAGGAGGAGGCTCGTAGCACTTTTTTAGACTAAAACATTTTATTAGAAGGAATAAACTTTTGTGAGCTGCAGCCACAGACGTGGCTAAGTGAACTGTAGCCCACAGAAGGTTATGCCTTCCTAAGTAGAGCCTCCCAAAACCCCAGATGAGACTTCCCAATGGTGAAAAAGCTCAGATACCAAGCACACATATGCATACACTTGCAGGAGGGTAAGGAAGAGGGAAAAGGGCCACAGAGTCATTCATGTCACTCTCCTGTGACATCCTCTCTCTTTCAAAACCCACTTGCACAAATGCACAGAGCTCATATTCCCTTCCTTTAGTGGAGACAGTGTTGTGCTTTCCCTTCTTGCCTTCACAAGAAAAGAGAAAGAAGTGAACATCTGTCCAATAGCACCAGGAAAACTGCTTGGCCTCTGAGGGCCCCACTTCCAATTCTAGCTAGTGTTAAAATGATAGTTTAGTCAGGAGCAGCGCAGGAGGAGGAAGGAGGTGGTGTAGTAATAGCAGCTGTGGCTCAACCCCCTCCCAGTTCTTCTTCTTCCTTGTCACGATCTGTGATGAGTAGAAGATGGAACTGCCCTCTCATAATGGCAGAGAGCAGTCAGTTGCTTAAATTGGCTTCATTCTAGGAAGCGATCAAGATGGTTTTCTTGATATGCATTCAAGCATCTGGGTAGCATCTGCTACATTTGAGCTGGGAAGCTTGACACTTTGTTTCTAAAAGACCACAAGTGAATTCCCTGATGCCTTTGACTGCTTTGCAAAGGAGAAAAGGGCAACATAAATCTTTGGACATTTCTGTTGGGCAATATGGCCAAAACGTACCTGCCTGAAAAACTAGAGAGAGCTTTTTATTCCCAATAAAAGGAGGCACAATTAAGCATTTAAGCATTAAAAAAATTCCTCACCTCAACTTTAATAATGCCAAATCAGAGCCTACTAATGCTGTGATAATTCTAATAGAATTGAGGCTACAAGCTGTGTCATTAGCTGTTCATTTCAATCTTTTCCCTGACGTAAAATATTATCCTGCCTAATAGTTTGTGTATAAAATATTTAAATAAATTAGTCCCATTTATGCATATGCATTATTTTCTTAAAGGTCATGCTGGTTTTTGATCCAAAGAATTACAAAGCACTATATGTCATTAAATCTTACTTTAGTAATTTAAGGGAAAGTACTTAAAAGCTTACCCAAGAGGCTATACATTAAACAGGAAGCTGAAAGCATTTGTCAGAAATAAATGAATTAATTCTATGTTACAGCTCATCTCTCTGAGTTCTACTAATTTCAATGTTATCCAAATACTATATCCCTCAATAATTGTTCTGCTCCATGCTAGAGAAAACATACTATATATCATGATTACATTTAGGTCTGTAACAGATTTATTAAGGTTGCCGTTTAGATGGATAACAGAAGAATTGTCCATGCTTTGAAATCATTTTTGAAGCATACATGGCTTCAATAAATAGATGTTTATGGTGGTTATGAAGCAAACATATCAACCTCATTTTGGCATTCACTTTCCATGATTTTCACACATGAAGATAATTTATTTCTCTTTGTCCTGAGGCCCAATTAACATATTAGGATGAAAAATAGTACTTTTCTTTTGAAGTGAAATTGTCCTAGAATCATATAATAGAGTTGAACACCAGAACAAAGAACAGTTGATAAGTAAAAAGTAGAGTTTTGTTGTGTCTGTTCAACTCCTTGTGACTTCACACATGCATCGATGTTCATCCTGTCTCCTGATAATTTTATGGATATATCTGTGTAGCTGTTTTAGTAATAATATATAGTTTTTTTCCACATCCTGTCATAGCTGATAGCATCAATCCAACAAAAAAATTCAAATGCTTCAATGGAGCTTTAATCTGGTCATACAAATTATTTTGGGCCATGGTTCACTGGGGAGGTCAGGCTTAGAATACAGTAGAGGTAAGTAAGGTAAAATGAGATTTAAGGCAAGTTAGATGAACCTCACCATCTATGGGTTGAATATGTAAAGATCTGGATGTATGCACAAAAATAGAAAGACTATGAAATACCCATAATAGAGGAATGATTGCTGAAGATGACAGAACAAGCAGAGATAGAAAAATTAACTTATTTAATTAGAGAAAGATTAATAACTGCATTTATCAGTGACTGGAAACCCCTTATGGACTATTTGCTGAAAAAAGGGGAAAATGAGCATGAATTTGTTCATGGATCATGGTTTGAGGATTAGAAAGGTAGTTTTTGGGAGGAAAAAAAGTATGATGTAACCTTAGAGAGAGAGAGAGAGTATAAAATGTAAATGCATTTATAACCCACTGTCAAAAAACTTTATATTCTTTACTTTTTTTCTTTCCTTCATTTACTATTTCAGTTGCTTTTCTCTTCCCTACTTATTCTTCTCTCTCTTTTTCCTTGTTTCTTTTCTAATATTTCTATTTTAAAATAGAAATACTTTTTCAATAAAATTATATAAAAAAGAGAGAAGCTGAATCTAGATGTGATAAATATTTTACTGCAGAAGGAGGAGATTACAGAAATGCTGAAAATGGCTCTGATGTGACCCCCTTAAGATCTGACCTTTGATCCAACTAATCCAGATAAATATTGCCAAATCTCCAACTGTGATGAGTGTGTCAGTGCGGGAGGGTGTGTGTGATGAACTACAGTAATGCAGCAGGTTCCCGAGAAGGAGAGAGCTTATTCCAAGGAGGGGGATGAGACAAGAGACAGGACAATCAGAGATGGATTATGGAAAGGAGAAGAGATTTATGATAGACACTCCCTTGAATCTCGCAGGGTATATCTGTGAGGTTAGGGTAGTATAAGTTTAGTCTGTCAAGATTCTGTCTATATGGTGTATGCAAATAAAAAATGGAACCTTAGCTGGATTGTTTTATGCTGTTTTTGGCTAGCCCTGACATCAATCTCCCCTTTAAGGAAAAGTAGTAGAGAAGAACTTTGAAGGAAATAGTGATAGCATTTGTCCATCCAAACCATGCTGGCAGTGAAACTATATAAAAGTTCTCCCACTCTCTGAGGTGCAGTGGGAGAACTGCAGAGAACTGAGGATCTTGGATACCAGCATTCTTTATCAGAACATCTGTTCTTTAGAATTCGCTTCCTCTGTCCCCCAAAATAAGATCATCATCCTTGTAATTAACAGAGAAGTAAAAACTTACTATTCACAGTAAACAGGCAGTTGCAATTGGGGATTGATATGGAAGATACACACACACAAAGGATGTATTCAAGCATTAATATTGTTGTTTAGTGACTTTATAGTGATATATCTATGAAGACTCTCACTCATCCAGGGTAATTGCATCGCAACAAAGTTTAAAAAA
>JANHZU010007332.1:67577-79123 GCA_032468055.1 Acrochordus granulatus | reverse complement strand
ATTCTTAGATGCAGAGAAGGCCTTTGACAATTTGAATTTGATTTTTTTTTGTTTAGTATTCTGGAATAGATGAATTTTAGAGTTAATATTATTAAATGGGTAAGATTGGGTTATACTTTTCAGAAACCACACATAATTGTTAATGGAGAATTAAGAAAATCTTGTCAGATTAAAAAGGAAGTACACTATCTCCACTTTTATTCATTTTGAATCTTGAGGTACTGAATAGAGATATAAATCAAGATCAGATAATTAAATTATGATTAAAATACAGATTTATAAGCTAAGAGCATTTGTGGGTGACTTGATATTAATTTTAGAAAATCTACCAGAGGGAATAGAAGAATTAATAGGAACATTAAAGAACTTTGGTATATTAGTGGGTTTCAAGATGAATTATCAGACAAGAAGATGATAACAAAAATATGAAATTAGAAGATCAAATAGAACTGATGGAAAAAACCAATTTTAAGATTGAGAAAACAGTAAAATAATTGGGGTATTCCTCTGAAAATATGAATTTTCATATTTTAAGTTATATTTTCATATATTTTTATATATAATTTTCATAATTATAAGTTATTTCAAAATAATTAAGACATGGACTGAAATTAAGAAGGACAGATTGAGATGGGAGAAATTTAAATTGTTGGGGATAATTTCTATGATAAAAAAATATTTTGCTTTGAGTGATGTTTTTATTTCATACAGTACCTGTTTTAATAATGAATGTACCATTTAAACATAAGCAAAAGGATATATATAATTTTATACAGCCATAGATTAAATATAAAGTGTTATAAGATGCAAAAAAAGAGAGGAAAACTGGGTTTACCAGATTTGAAATTGTTGCTTGTTTGGTCTGGTAGCTAAGAAACAAAAGACTTTTCAAGTTAGAAGATCATGACCTGAAATTTGGATGGCATGGATATTAATAGTAAAGTTAAAATGGATATGGACTTTAAAAATAATGTTATCAGACATACCACATTATGAATATGGAACAGATATAAAGCCAGGTTGTGCCCAAAAAGATCTTGATCTGAGCACAAAAAATACAGAAGAAATCAAATAATCAAAGATAAAATACCAGGACTTATTAAAAAAAATATAAAGGCGAATTTAAAATAAAATCAAGAGCACAATTTACAGAAGGACACAGTTTTCAATAGTGTTCCCATTTACAGTAATCTAAAAGATGTAAAGTGTATAAAGACTTATGGTATGGAGCAAAATAAGACAGAATTTAAAATACAATTGTGTACTGATGATGAACATGTAATCACTAAAATGTATAAAGTTTTATTAAAATTTGAAACAAAGGAAGAAAAGCTAAAGAATGTATGATAAGGTGGGCTAAGTATTTTGGTTATAATACTCAGATGGATCAATTAAATATGAGATTAAAAGAGTTGAAATTTGCACTGTGTTATGACCTCAAAGACAATTTTTATAAGATGATGTATTGTTAGTACATGATGCCAGAAAAATTGCCTAGAATATATAAAGATGCTTCAAACGTATGTTGGAATTAGGAACAACATGAAAGGACATTTAATCATGCTTGGTGGAAATGTAGAAAATTTGATTCAAATGCATACTTTGATACAGAGGATTTTAAAAATCAATATTCAATTGAAGCCAGAACATGTCCTTTTAGGACTAATGGATAAATAGAAAAAAATATGAAATATCATTTCAATATATGAAATAATTACTCTGGGGAGATTACTGTATGTACAGAGATGAAAAGATTTGATGCTATTCACTTTAGAGGAAAGATTGGTGAAGTTGACAGAGTTTGCTTAAATGGATAAATTGGCTTTTTTGATCAGAGAAAAGACATTATATACATTTATTGATGTCTAGAAGCCTCTTAAGGACTTTTTGCATAAAAATGAAAAAAATGAACTTATGATTTATGGCTTTGATGATTAGATAGGATAGATTATAGAGAGGAAAATAATATGATGTAACTCTAGAGACAGAATTTAAATATATTTGTACTTATAAGTACTGTACTAGAAGCACTAGAAGACATTTTATACTTTTTCTTTCTTTACACTTTTTTCTTTTTCTTTTATTTCCCTTTTTCCTTTTTCTTCTTTACTTTTTATTAATTTGTATTAGTTTTTGTTTTATTGTTTGAAAATTTCAATAAATATGTTATTTCAAAAAAGAAAAAGTGCATTCTTGCTGCATTAAAGCTAATGTACATCTCCAAGGGAGAAGATAGCCTCTCATCTAGCTTTGGCTTTCCAACTGAGCAGCCACCTAAAACTGCTTCCTACATGCATTTTTGCTTTTATCTCAATCTGCATAAGATTAGCAGTCAGGCTTTAATATACTTTTTTAAGTGAACATGATTGTCTTCTTAATTTTGGACATACCAAAATCATGGCAGCAGCTTGACCTATATGTCAGAATGCAAATAGAATTGCAAAAGGAGGTCAAGCTTTTCTACCCAAGCCAAATGGCATGTGAATGCCAAGACACAACAATGATGGATAGACTCATTAGTGATTCAGTTAAACTGGGAGCTAGGGCATATGGTTTAGCAGATGCTCTAAGCAGAAGTCTTTATGGGTGGAGCAGTACAGGTGTTTAATTATTATGGGCATCTAATTGAGATCTAAAAGCTGTTTGGACAATTTATGCTATTCATTATTATTCCAAAACTAAAAAGTAAATGAAGACAGCTTTGTGTTGAAAGAAAAAGCGGAAAATGGCTCATAGTTAACTAACGAAAACTCAGCTAAATTAACCCAGGATGTTTTTTAATCCTTGACTTTAGCCCTTCTATTAGATTTTAGATATTAAATTATCTCATTTTGATCAAAAATGACCCAGTCTATTTGAAGTTCATCCATTCATTTATATTCATCCCCCTTATAGCTATCTATGCACATATGTCCACATAAATAAACCACAGGATAAAACAAACTTTTGGATTATTCTCTGGCAGCCTTCGTTTAGAACAGTTGTTCACCCCTGCATAATTTTAGGCAATATCTATATCTGGAACCATAAGTAAAATAAAAATGAAAGAAAGAAAAGCTACAGGAATCCCTGCAAATTCCACTTCTGGAATGCATTTTAAAAATTATCCTAGTTAGATAAGAATTAAAAAAAAATACAGAAAATAAACAGAACTCACAAAATATAGGAAGGATGGGAAATCTCCACTCCTCTGGTTGTTATTAGACTTCAGTTTACATCAGTCCCAGTCACCTTGCCTCAAATTTGATGATGAGTTGTATTCCAACAATACCTGGCAGATCATGGATTACCTTGACTTGCTCCACAGCAAAGATACTCAAACCCAGGAACAACTAATGACTCCTCATGAATAAAGCTAATACACTTTGCACATGGAAAATCTGCCATCAGAACTCCATTCTATCATCCACCTGTCCAGGCAGAGCAGGACTCAGGTCTTCCAGGGCTCTGAGAGTACAGCATGAAGTTCATGAAGCTTCTTCATATTTTCTTTCTTTTTTTAACTAAGAAGCAGGTCCAGCATATATGCACTGCCTTCCTGCTAATGATTATATGCACCCAGGTGGGGGACTGAATTCAAGAACAGAATTGAGGGGGAATCTGTGACAGCCTATAAATTGTGTGGGGAAAAAATATTTGGGCCCCTTCTGGCTTGTCTGTCAATATAAAAAGGCTTTTGTGGTTACAGAAATGCCTCCTTCCCCCATTTCTTTCATACCCAATTCTCTCTGGCTTCTTTACATTTCTTATTTGGCTTATGCTCAATACCTCAATTAAAAAGATCTGAAGAATCACAAAGCTGGAGAAAATTCATGCCCTCAAAAGTATCCTGCAGCAGTTATGGGATCACTGGAGAAATAACTTGTCTCCAGCAAGGCAGCTTTTGAATGTCTGTAAAGGCTATAAGACATAAAGGGCTTAAGTCAGAACTTAATCTTTTACTAGAAACCATTTCCTGGAGTTGCACAATATACTTAAGTATAAACTCACTGAATGGGTAGATAAATAGGCTGGATTCATTCATTTCACTCACATGAAGTCAAAATATTTTCCCTGTTGTGCATATTCAGCTGCTAGATCTTGAACTGACTTGGTTACACATGTTGTGTGGAACGTGCCAATGGACAAAAGGAATCTGGTTGAAGTCTGCTCAATTCCCTTTGGGACAAAATCCAAAAGCTCCAGGCACAACCTGGCGCAAAGACTCTGGTGCAGTGCCAAGGGCTTGCAGTCCCTTCCAGGTTGACCCTCAAAGGCCATCTCACTTCAACCCCATCCAGCCTGATGGTTTTGCACCCAGCAAAGCTAGCATGGAAACAGAATCCAGGAAAGTATTACTGTCTGTGAGTCCACATCTTAGAAGCAGGTTGAAAAGTGTCCCAGGTTAAAATGCTTATCATGATTGCCTACCTTCTTAGAGAACAGTGAGGATATGGTCCTGCCTCAGATGACTTTCTCTCAAATTTCTTAATCAATCAATTAATTTGTATAGCTACCCAACTCAAACCAATGCTTCTAGGCAGCAGACAGTCATAAAATCAGTTAAAATAATTAAAGCACAGTACAAAAAAAATTAAATATAAATAGCAGCCAAGAGATACATTGTGCCAAAATAACCATAATGTTAAGGATATCCCTACCCGTTTTTGAGTTGGTAATTCCACAGGATTATAAAAATTGTTCTCTCCATCATGCCTCAATCTCCCTCCTTTCCTGGAAGGCATTTCAAGATAGACACTGACCACTGGGAGGAGAGGAAATTCATGCAGAGCAAGTGGATAGCCAGGCAGATCTAGGCTGTGCTATGCAACAAGCCAAGAAAAAGAAGGTTGGGAAGTAGATCCAGCCGGTAGCAGCTACATAGGAGGGGTCAGAGGTTTATAGAAGGATGCAGGGCAAAATAACTACAAATCTGATGTTGCAGTGGAGTGTGATCTAGTCACCATACACTTTGCTGCCCTGTTACTTTCCTTCAATCTTTGAAAGTCTATCTGTGTTTGAGGAAGAGAAAACTCAGTGGTACCCACTTGGTAAAGAAAGACTTGCAAGTTGCCATTCAAATTTCTGATCCCCCACAAAGAGCTGGATCATTGTCACAAACTTATTTTACCTGGAGAAGCTATACCCATGACTTCATATTCACTGCCCTAGAAGAACATAATGGAAGAAAGCAATTCATTGGTAGAAATCTCACATAATTGAAATTCAAACTGAATGGTCCAATGAATCAATATTTGCTGTAAAATACATAAAGCCGAAAAGCCTCAAAATACTTACAACTGCACAACTGTGTCTGAAAATATGTACTTTTTTCAATGAATATTGTAGAATGAGTTGAAATAAGGCAACATTCTCTAGCAAGAAAGCTATATTGTAATCATAGGGAATTATTCTTTGCAGTAACAAATATATGGTTGACTTCTTCCAACGGTTTCATGCTGAAAAGCTTTGGGAAACAAGATAGTATAAGCAAAAAGGACAAGGGACTAAGAAGACTTCTCAGGCACCATCTTCTCAAAAATGTTTCTCAGATACATAGAACATCAACAATTGGGATTAAGACACACAAGCTTCATTGTGGTAAGATGAACTGGTAGATCAAGTTTATTAGACTTGATAGTATTATGAATCACAAACAATATCAAGAAAACCTTTTTGTTAGCTGCTGAGAGTCTCCAGATTTCAGCGGCATAGAAATCTAATAAATAAATAAATAAAACCCCACACTATTGTTTTATTTTCCAAGCCAATCCCTACTGAAACAACTAACTTGCTTTACTTTACTATTAAATAATAAATACACAAGCTGATAAAATCCTCTCTGGGTTTGTGTGTGTGTGTAAGTGAGAGAAGTACTGGTTTACCCAAAAGCAGTAATTCCCAAATCATGATTTAAGAGAGATTTTTCACTGAACACAAGTGGCAACTGTACATCAACTATGAAGATGATCAAGATTCAGTTAGGATTCACTTTCTTAGTATGTGCACCACTAAACCATATAAGGGCCATTGAAATAATGTCTGCTATTCTACCCTCAGCTTAAAGAGTTCTTTCTCTTAGACTTTTTTCTCTCATTGGCTTAATTCCAACACTTGTTTTAATACTTAAAAATCTCAGCTGCATATATATTTTTAAATTAAAGCTCAAGGTTGGGATCTTTATGAAAGGATTAATTAGATGAAGATACTATGCAATGCAAAATCTATGAACAGTGCTGAAAAATAGAATGCTGTAAGTCCAATGAAGTTTGTTTTCATAGAAGTGTGTAATGTTAAGGGACACTGATTACTCAGTACTTGTGCTGCTTGTATGAATTGCTTACACACTTCTGTGATATGCAAGATTTGATTGGAATTATTTTCAATTAACTTACTACTTTTCATCCAAGGAAAGTTAAACCACAGTTTGTTAAACAAGACATAATGTCCTAGTTTGCACATAATACTAAGCCAAAACAAGTGAATTTATACAGCCTGCTAAATCGTACTCCTCAACAAACTGCATTACATTTTAGTATAAAGCAAGAATATATCCTGCACATTATAAATATGCATAGATGGACTGCTCTCATCTATGTAGTAATTAATATCTTGGAAGAGAAATTGTGAGACAGTGAATTCCAGCCTTCCATTAGGCATGCAAAATCCACATCAAAGTTTTGCCTTGAAATGTACAAAATAAAGTTGGGATATATCCCTGTTAATAGTAATAACAATCATAGTCATAAATCGCAGCTTCTGGGCCTCAGTGCAGAGATATGCACCCATCAAATGTCTTAGTCTTTGCTTCCAAAGGTAGGCTGCTGCTTTCAGATGTACAGGAGAATATTGTCCTACTGGTAGTTCTGCACAACAACTGAACAGTCAACCTCATCACCTTACAGAACAGAAGATACATCAAGATGTGTTCTTCAGGCAGCAAAATGTTTGAGGCTGGCCCTGTGATAATATGTTTTCAGCTTGATTATATGAAGGCCAGCCTACCAATGATGCATTCATCCAGTATCTTCTACACAGAGTTTATCAGCTTGCAACTTAAAAGAATGAGTCTCCCAGATCAAGGAGGATATGGGGTAGAGAAGTTTTCTTTTGTCTTCCTCACCCTTTCCTCCTGTTCTACAGAATGGAACAAAATTCCATGTGTGCAAGCCATATCGTCGAAGGTGGCATCTAAATATGCCTTTTGACAACCTAATGCTAACAAAATTGAAATAGTTATAGTTAAATAATAAATAACAATGATTTCCTGCCAAACTTATGCTTCTGACATATATAATCTTTGAAAAACTGGTCTCTTTGTTTTTTATCAAAAGTCTGCCAATAAAAGGGTCAGAACAAGCCTTACCTGCAGCCATAACTTGTTCTTCACTGCATCCCTTCCTGTAGCAATGCACTGAAATGTTGCATTCTGACCTGCATTGACCTCCACATCCCCCAGCCTCAAGAAATGAGGAGATTTATCTGCAGAAATGGGAAAAGCAAAAAGTTACTAAGGGTAGTCTCACAAAATTGTGAATACACACCATTGACTTTTTGGGGCAAAAGAAATTTAAAGAAGAAGAAGAGCCAAATTGAATGCAAAACTTGAAAGATATTGCCAATCGTAAAGTGAATTTCAATTATCTTCAGTGTGAAACTACTGCGAAATGAAACTACTGCATTAATAACACAAAGGGTCAGATTTAATTAGCTGTGTGTTATGGCAGGTTGTGGGAATGTGGACTCCCTGTCAGTAAATATCATCTGCATCACAGATAAAGCCATTTTTGACCCAGTGACAAACCTTTTCATACTTTCTGCATTGCCTCAGGGAAAGCTCTGTGACAAAACCCTGTGTATGAAAAAATAGGGTTGAGAAAAGCAGCAACAGCACATGGGTGTATTATGCTTAAGGCAGTGTTTCTCAACTTCATTTCTTCTCAACTTCAACCTCAATTTTAAGATGTGTGGACTTCAACACCCAGAAATCCCAGACAGCTTCTGGAAGTTGAAGTTTACATATCCTAGGGTGATTGAGGATGAGAAATACTGTATTTCAGGTAAAGAGTCCCTCAAGTAGAGCCGGACTTCTAATGACTACATGGGGATGTCTGCATGGATTTTTTTGGTAAGAATGCAGATGCAGTTTGTCCGGGTCTTCTTCCAAGTTTTGTGTGTGTGTGTGGGGGTGTATAATCCAGCCTATAACTTTGGGATTTCATATACTCCTCTCCTAAATCATTAAGGATTAGGCATAAGAGATAATGATGTGTATGCTTAGTTTAGTTGATACAAACTGTATTAATCTCTTCCATAACATTTACTAAGTATAATTAACTTCTTCAAATCTATCTAGGAGAGCATCTTGAAACTTCAACTAATCAAGATGTACAAACATTCAAACAATGCCAGGTCCTAGAAACACATTTCCCTAGAATGTTAGCTTCATTAACACATTGACTAATTGCTAATTTTGATGACTAAATCAAATACTTGTTATTATTAACTTCTTTTTATTACTTTTTATTAGGTATTTGACTTATAAATTCCTTGGACTCAATGGGGAAGAGCTGATATAATTTTCTTTGGCTCTGTTGGTGCATTTAACAGGATAGAACGAACTACAAAACCAATACCATATTAGATCTGGACTATTTTCATGTAACAGCTATAGTAACAGAATCTTGAAAGTCTGAATGTGTTCCCCCCACACAGTTTATTTTGTGTGAACTAGGAAGCCTCTTGTCTGAGAGGTTTAAATTATTTTCACTTAAGTTAGTTTCTTGGCCTGGGCTGAAACCCCATTTATCTGCTATTGTCTTGATATCAGCTCTTCCTCCTACACTAGTCCCTCTGCACTCTATACAGCCTTGGTATCTACATGTGGTCCCGATCCTCTGTCACCTGAGTTTCCAACGACATGACTCCCAATACAACAACTGCAAAATTTGCCAGGAAAGAAACAGTTGCCCATGTCTGAAAACATACTTCAGAGCTGTCACAACACATTTTTAAAACAGAATTTATAAATTGTTGTTATCTGCTTTTATTATTGAGAATACAAGGAATTAGAAATCCAACTCACAATAAAACTATTAGATTCCCTTTATTTCACTTTAAGTACAGTCTACCACAGTGAGAGAGCAATGCAATAATGATGTGATAACAAAATAACATTTATGACTTTGACTTTGACATTCTCATTTTCTTTTTCTAACACATTAGAAAAGAAAAAAAATAGAAAAACAGTGGTGACAGCAAGATACCAATGGCTGAGTAGTGAAAACACCAGTCTAGCAATATTGAGCCTCTCTTAGAAAAGACAGTGAAAAGTGTACCTCTTAATCATTACTTACCACAAGGATAGCTCAGAACCTGGATGTCATCAATGGCAATGTAGCCATTTCTTCCATCTGAGACTTCAGCCTCAAATATTACCTGTCAAGGAGAAAGAAAAAATGTTTACAACACACACTGAAATGGAATTCCCATTGGTGCAGAGTGAACAGTGCATTTACTCATTAAAGCTAAATGTTCTGCTATATTTTATGAACAGATTTAATAATGTTCACTGCTCATTTATTCAAAGATAGGTTCTTAATTAATACTTGTCAAGGTTCACTTTTCAGCAGCCTGTGATACAAAATTTAACATTTTAAAAAGAGCCAGAGTTTCTAAGTAAAAGAGGACCAATGATTTTCAGCTTTTTCATGATATTGTCTAGGAGATAAGTTTTCCACAATGACAGTTAAAGTAAAAAGTGAATTTGCCTGCAGCTATCTTTATTCTTTGTTAAGCATGTGATAAAAATGTCACACAAGAAATAATGAAGGCATTAGTATTATACCATGGGTAGTAGCATGGAATTACTGTCTACTATGAATGGTCTTCATATGCCTCTGACTAGCAAGGCCTGAGAATTTTCATTAAAAAGTATGGGTACAAATTCAGAGAAATATTCCTTTCTATTTAAATAGCAGTTGAATGAACAATTTTTACCTGTAATGCTATCTCTCATGATTTGGAAAATGCCCTGGCCCTTTCAAAGATTTGCTGAAGTTTATCACTCCCACATATAACTTAGATCCATCCTAATTTAACACCTGTATCTCTCTGTTATCCATTCTGATAGCCTTTGTATATCCCTACCTTCAATTGCTGAGCACCTAAAAATTAATGCACTGAACAATGTCAACCAAGTTCAAAGATCTATAAATTCAGTTCCTGGTAGAGGTTTGAACCCATAGGGCAACATCTACCTAAACCCTGACAATCCTCAATAAGGAGGAAACTGGTAATGTAATGCCTAATAGTGGTCAATATATTTAGATTATTTATTCAGTTATATTATGAAAAAATTGGGGAGGGTGGATTGATGTACATTTTTCTTTGAATTTTTAAAAGAAAAATAAGCAATAGCTCTCCTCCTGCAAATAATCTGTGTTACAAATATTTAAATTAATTGCAGTCTTATGAAAAGTACATTATTAGCCATTTCAATAAGTAATTTTACTGAAATAAGCAAGCAATCCAAATGAACAAGACACTGATCCCCAAAAGAGGGGAAAAACATGAAAGTTATTCATTCTGTACAATCTTAGCTTTGTAGAACCTACCATGCTTCAAAATGAAATTATATATGTTGAATGAATGAAGAAATACATAAATCAGATATGATGGTACAGTGCTGTCTTATTCTCAAATAGGTAATGCTAAATTAGATGAAAGCGAGTTCCTTCCATCACCACTTTCCAAGGATTCCATATAAATACAAAAAGTTAGGTGAAAGTGGACATCCTTGCCCACTAAATAGTGGAAAAATAGGATAAAACATTCCACTAATCTTTACTTTAGATATACAGTAGGTGACTTATATAATAACTAAATTCATTTTATGAACCACAAAGAAAATCCAAATGTAATCTAAGCAAATACATACTGTTTATATTTTCTGTCAAAGGCTTTTCAGCATCTATGATAAAATTGCAAATTATTTATTTTATTCAATTCTAGTAGACCTTAAATGAATCTAAAGTCTCCTGCTTGCCTAATTTTTATAAACCCTGCTTGATCATACTTAACTACAAAATATAGTACTTGCTGTAATCCGTTTGCTAATATTGCTGTTAAAATCTTTGTATCAACATTAATCAATGAGTTTGGAAGATAATTAGTATATTGAGTATGATCTTTACCTACTTTTGGTATAACTGTAATATAAGCTAAATGAAATGCTGGTGATAAAATACCCTTATCAAATATCTCTTCATACATTTGACAAAGTTTTCACACAAACAATCTATAAAAGTTTTTTTTTCACTCAATAGGGATCCCATCTAATCCTGGTATTTTACCAATTACTACTTTTAAAAATATTTGTTTAATCTCTGCCTCAGATAGTGGAGAGAATACAAGTTGTTCTTATGTATCATCTAAATGTGGTTGATTAATTTTATTTAAAAAGGCCTTTATATCTTCATGCAATACATTCTCTGGTTTACTATATAATTCTGAATAAAATTTTAAAAATTGAGAATTTATATCCATTAACTTGTATACATTTCATC
>JANHZU010007332.1:51086-67477 GCA_032468055.1 Acrochordus granulatus | reverse complement strand
CTGTACCACTTTAACAAAAGAAATTGTTTGACCAATTAAGCATGCCTACTGATTCTAAGAAGACATCAAGGATTGTTTTATTTCTTCCTAAATGTTAACCCCCCAATCCCTCATTCATTGAATGTACTTGTGGCAAATAGCACAAAGAAAAACATCTGGTAACCAATTGATAAACTGACTCTTTGCTAAAAGTGGGCCTTAAGTCCTCAAAGAAAAGGAGGAGAAGCAAGAACAAAAATGACCTGTCTACCAACATCTAAGCAGGAGGCAGATACTTTCTCTATAACTAATCCATCTGTAGTGAACATATGCTAAAAAACCTCAAAAGTTTATTCAAAGAAGTAGTAATACAGTTGGTTTAGCCAGTCCAACTGCATTGATTCTATTTAAAATCTGAGTATTTATTCCTTTCCTTGTTCCTTATTGTCCCTCTTCTCAATAAACTCCTGCTCACATCGATAGCTTCAGTGGTTTTAGCATGGAATTTCTCATTACAACCTTCCTGACATGCAAGACTATGTGGTTACAAAACCATTTCCTATGTTTCAGAATTTGCCCAAGATTTAAGTGCATTATTCCATGGTTTTAGGTTAAAAAAAGTGTTCCTAGAGGGGGGCTAAAGGAAAAAAAAGAGGGTAGGAAGCCTAAGAATTCCTCTTGGACAGGCTAAGATGTGCTAGGAGATTTAGCCTTATTCACTGCCTACTGTAAATTCTTTTCCTGGAGAACTCTTAGAAGAAGAGAGTTGCCAGGGAGATTAAAATTATCCTTCCACTTGATTTTTAACAATACCATAAGTAATGAGACGCCCTTTTGTCTCCTTGCCAGAAGCAGGTAAATCAAGGACAAGATACTCACATGACAGAATAACAGAACAAAATATCAGAATAAAATATCAGAATAAAATAACAGAAGAAAATATCAGGGCATAGGAAATAACTTTGGAATATCAGATCCCTTGCCTCTGTTCCCACCACCCTTACACACATTGACAACAGTATAGAGAAGAAACAGCATAAGCTAAGAAGCCAAGCCCAATAATGGAAATAATATCAATGAGCTACTCTTTGCAGGCAATTAGGCACTGAGAGCAAATACAACTAAGGAACTGCAATGTCTATAAAGACAAATAATATGAGAATTAGTGAAGAGAAGACAGAAGCAATGGCATTTGGAAGAAAAAAATCATACCTTAAATATAATAGTAAGGGAACAAGCATAAAACAAGTATCAGAATTCAAAATTGGAACAATATTTACTGAAGATGGAAACATGGACAAAGTAATACAACAGTTAGCCTCACTCCTACAACATAAGGCAGTGCCAATCAAAGAAAACATCTGATACAAAGCATATTCATCCCCACTCTATGTTACCAGTGCCAAACATGGACATTTAGAACAAAACATAAACAAAAGTTAGCCACCACAGAAATGAGATGTTTGAGGAAAGCTGCTGAAGTGACCAGAAGGGATAAAATCAGGAATGAGACCATAAGGGAAAGAACTGGAATAGAACTAACCTAAAACTACATATAAATTAAAGCAGATAAAATGGTTTGCTCACCAAGAGAGAATGTCTTGGGATTCCGTACCATACAAGGAATATACAAAAAGAAGAGGAAGCCAAAGAGCATGAGGCAGACCCAGAAGAAGATAGACTACAACAACATCAAATAACACTGGATGAGGCCACCAGAAGTGCAAGAACCAGAACTTTGGGTCTCCTTCAACATACAAAGTGGTAACAGAGGAAGTAAAGAAGAAGAAACAGAGAGGAAATACTTGCAGTACATGAACATTTTAGACAGTATGAATTCCTTCCTGAAACAGTATGCTGGGAAGGTATGTCTCAACATGTACTTTTACCTAAACCACAATTTTTTTGTTGCCATAATTAAATGAATCTCCCATGTGAAACTTTTTTGCTTGGCTAATTTAGAAACCATGAAAATATTATTTTCTTTTTGAATGTTTAAATAATGATGTGAGGCTGGGTTTTCTGCTGACAGAACCTTGGGAGATTTTCAAAACAACAGGAAATCAAATACTTGAAGATGTGCTAGTGAAGAAACATACTTCTCAGGAGATTTGAAAATGGAGTTAAATGGCCATCCACTTGTTTCTGATTTAAACTTGGTTGGTTGGCAAATGTTATCTAGTAAATTTATCTAATGATAATCAAATGAGGAAACTTGTCCCATTTTTCATTAATTTTTCAAAAGGGATTTAAATCTGCCAAATGATTACCCAAATGCATTGTTCTGTTTCATCCTGTTGATGAATTGTCCAACCATACTTACTGATGCAGGATACTTTTCCACCTAATAATAAACTTCAGCAAAATTGAGCAACAATTCAGACCAGGTAATAAGGAACAGACTGAAATTATAAGTACTCCTCTCTTTCTTTTTCTGAACAACAATGAGGAAAAAATGGACTATTCTGAAATACCATAATATAGTAAAAATCAAGGCTATGCATTGCAAGATAATATTATAACTAACAGAAACTTCATTTTTATGAGGGTGAATACACAGTATCATTTACCACATAATAGCTTAGTGTGCTATAATTATATCCAATTGATAAAAATCTTCTTAATTATCCTGAACAATGATATGGAAGGTATCACTCAAAGCAGCATTTTCTGAAATTTTGAGTTCTAAATGTAATTCAGGCCATGCTTGGGACAGTTGTCATTAGGTATACTAGTAGTTCATTCTGATGCAAGTGTAGTGCTGAACTACTATTATACCAGATCATAATGAAATTCATTTCCTCACAAGAGAAGAGGGAGTATGTACAACTGTTAGGTTTGAAAGGAATGGGCCTAGTTGAAAGTAGTCTCTTTTCAACAGTTTAATAGGCGTTTCAAGTTTACAAAAATCTGCCCACCTTGCTCCTGACCTTGGCGGATAAACTAATGGCCCTTCTAGGGGTTGGCCCTCCTGCAATTGATCATGCATAATGACTCTAGGCTGCTCCCCCTCTTCACATATGGTTCAGTCCTTGTTTCCCTCACAACAACCTTTTCTTATTGATACTCAAGGCACAGGTGGAGATAAGAAAATTTGATGCTTCTGCCTGACTGCTGGGTCTTAAGCATTTCACTGAGAGTGAGATTCTGTGACACTATTATCTTTTTCAAAAATATATTAGTTGCCACATATTCCTTTTTTCCCCTTGTTCCCATTTTAAGCCATGCAAGCAATGCAAGGTTTGATCAATGTTTATCTCCAGAGTACAGCAGAATGGTTTTCATTTAATTTGTTCAAAATCTTGGTTTCAATAAAGTCCCATCATCTTCCAAAAGAGCTGCAAAGAACACATGTGATAGTCATGCCATATAATGAACATCACCATGGTGAAGAATAAAAGGAGTATTCAGACTTACCCTAATGCTGCTTCAAAAAGTCGCATTCTACAGCATTTATGCCCAAATTAATTGCTTTTATTGGCGTTCAAACTATGATGCTGTTATTTTAATTCTGTAGTGGATTTCTCACTCATTTTGTACCAATAACTCTAAATTATTTCAATGAACACCAACATGTTTTATCTATTTATCACTTTTAGCTTCCTGTTTCTTCAAGCTAATCAACAGCAAAAGAAAGCCCATCTTAACAAAACTATTCCATCTTAGACAATAAAATATTCCTGAAGTGAACCAGAACAAACCAGGCTATTTAAGGGCCCAAATCAAAGGTGGAGAAAGTAGAGTACAGTACTGTAGATATTCTCTGCACATTCCCAACTGTAGGCTGGAGAAGACAGATTTTAAAATTAGTCATCATAATAATAGTTTACAATTTGACTTAACTAACATAGAACTAATAAAGTTATGTTCTCTAGTATTCTCTCAAAGATCCCCAAGTGACTTAAAAGTTATCCTTTCATAGGATAAATATCCTTTCAGCATAGTGATTCCTGAAAAAGTGGAATCTTAGAGTTCTTCAGTCATTACTTTAGTTCTTAAAAAAACTAATATTAACAGTTATAATGGCATAGTGATTGAAAGTGTGAAATAGCACTAGTGGGACTCAAGTACAATGTTATCTTCAGCCATGGAAGAAGATCAGTCTTTTCATTTCAGCTAACTGGGATATAGTTCTGGGAAACAATAGAAGATGAAGTTCTGTTCATGCCATCCTGAGCTTCTGGGAGGAAAAGCAAGATATAAATCTATTTAACCAAATTACCGTATCCTTTTCTAGACTAATGCATTCACAAAAAGAAAACTGAAGACAATGAACATCTATGAACTTGAATGTACTTATGGACTATATGGGATTAGAGTGAACTTTTTTCTCATCTGTATTTTTCCAACAGAGCCCTGATGCAGGAAAGACCTTATTCCTTTCTAATTTATTTTGAAATACACCTAGGGTGAGAGTTAGAAGATATATAAATTTATAAAGAGACAGTAAAATGGAACAGAGATGAGAGTTACAAGAAAAGTGGTTGATAGAAACATTGGCAGAATGGCAGCTCTTTCATCACCTTTTGAGTTTCAGTTATATGACTTTCACATTAATCTTCATGAGGAGAAATGTATTTTACTCTGTATTTGTTGTGTATGCTTGTTGTTGTTCTACATTCCAGCTCCAATAAAGAAACAGATTGCCTGAAATTTTAGGCTTTCAGTTTTATTGAATAAGGGGAAAGCTTGAAAATGTGACCCAAGTGCATTCTTAACACCAAGATAACGAAAGTAAATATTCTCCTCAAAAAGCCTGAACTAATACATCTCAAAAGGCTAACACAAAAACAAATCTGCTGAGGGAATTTTCAGATTTCAAAGTATGAGATATGTGGATTAAATGAAACTCTATTAGCAGTAGGTTCATTCCAATATAGAAATTTAGATTATAGTTTCCAATAATCTAAATTTAGATAATAGGGTAATATTAAATACATAAGAGTATATGCAAGTATCTGGATTTATTAGGTATGATCATAATTTTAAATGCTCAGAAAAGCAATAATAAAATGTAAACTTCAAAAAAAGTCCATTTCCCAAAGGTGGTAATTATATTTTGCTTGGGCAAGGCTGAACTGTCCTCCCTACTCTCATCTCTGGTCTTCTGAGTGTTCCATAGCTCTCTCATGCATCAAAGAGTTCTATGTTAGACTAGCCTGAAGGAGTAAATTGCTTTTAGGATTCAGGAAAGGGGTGAGGTTCAGATAGGCACAGAGAAATATAATGCTGCACAATGCCTCCCATATATCAAAGCTATATGGGCTTTAAGAAAAAGCACAGTAAATCAATATGATTCCATCTATACCTTCCATATACTAAGGCATAGAGGGTTGTAAAGACCACCAGCTGTCTTAAATCTATAAACATACTAGATTAGTGAGGATGACAGAAAAAAATAATTAATAAAATAAACAAAACTTCATAGCTCAAATGTTCACAAATTGAGAACTTTAATTAAGCCTCGTTCTCGAGAACTAAGAGTTACAAGAAAAGTATATTCCTTCATTCACTCACCTATGGCATGTAAGTTGTCAGCACTTTAGGAAAGTGTTTTCAACTAGAAAACAACCTGAAAGCGTTCTACTGCAGGTTTGAGAAACAACCACCACTACCTACTGATTTCAGTCACATTAACAACAAATATTTCCTTTACAACCACATCCATTCCTCCTCCTGGGCCCCAACCTTTTGTGATTCTGGAAAAAGATGTCCAAAGTCTCCTTCAAAAACAACAACAAAATTAGGAAAGCATCCCACCCAGACAGTGTGACCCCTTCCTGCCCGAAAACTTGTACTACACAAGTTCCTATTCTCACACGAATTTTCAATATTACTGGAACTGTGCTACGTTTCTTCTTGCTTTAAATATTCTACCATCATCCCCGTCCTTAAAAAAGCCTCCATAAGTACACTAAATGACTACAGACCTGTTGCTTTAACATCTGCAGTCATGAAGATCTTGAGATGGTCTTTTGATGGGTGCTGGCCCATCTGAAAGCCATCACAAATCTGCTGTTAGATGCTCTACAGTTTGCCCATCTACTGACAGCAGATGATGCTGTCAGTAAGACACTGCATTATACCCTGCAGCATCTTGACTTCCTGAACACTTATGCACAGGTTCTTTTTGTGGACTTCAGCTCAGCATTTAACACCATCATTCCAAACATTCTTCATGTCAAACTTATCCAGCTCATTGTGCCTGCTCATACCTCTAAGTTGATAACCAGCTTTCTGACTGATAGGAAACAACAGGTAAGTCTAGGGAAAATTACATTCAGTACTCTGATAATCAGTACTGAAGCTCCTCAAGGCTGTGCACTCCCTCCACTACTCTTTTCCCTCTACACCAATGACAGTACCTCTGGGGACTCCTCTATCAAAATTCTGAAGTTTGCATATGGCACAACAGTCATTGGACTCATTAGAGATGGGGATGATTCTACATACAGATGGGATGTATAGCCTTGCGATGCAGTCAGAATAATTTAGAATTGAATACACCCAAAACTGTGGAAATGACAGTGGATTTTAGGAAGAGTCCTCTTCTTTCACCTCCTCTTACCATATTCAGCAACAGTCCTTCAGGTTCTTGGGTTCAACAATCTCTCAAGACTTGAAATGGGTGGATAACATTAGCACCATTATTAAGAAGACACATCAGATGATGTATTTCCTATGACAGCTCAAGAGGTTCAATCTGCCACAAGAGCTGCTGAAGCATTTCTACAGAGGAATCACTGAGGCTGTTCTTTGTATATCAATAACTGTCTGGTCCAGTGCAACAACCATGCAGAACAGGTTTAGACTCCAAAGAACAGTCAAGATTGCAGAAAGAATAACTGCAGCTAGCCTGCCCTCCATAGAGGACCTGTATGCCAACATTTTAGTTATTAAATTTATTTGCTATCCCATTCACCGAAGGCAAGTCAAAAGGGTCCAAAAAGGGTGCAGAATCTATCTGCAGATCCCTTGCATCCTGGTGATAACTTGTTTGAACCTCTTCCTTATGGACAACGCTATACAGTATTTCATACCAAAATAACCAGGCACAAGTTTTCCTCCATGCCATCGTTCAGCTGAATACTTGATTCATGCTGTATGAAATTAACCCAGAAGTTCTGTCTATCAGAATATAGGGTTTCTAACTCAACACTTCATAATATTCCTTTTCTACTTGCTGCATACTTTGGATGTTACATACTTACTCTAACTTCATTATTGCTAAGTTATTATTCTATTTATTGTTGTCTTGCAAGTATACCGGAAGCTGCTGTTTTGAAGAAATTTGAAGAAAATTTCAAAAATTTGAAGAAATCCAAATTTCTTGCATGTCTAACCATGCTTAGACAATAAAATATCTGAATCTGATTTATGTAGTTCCTGCTGCATTAAATAAACCACAAGTATAGCGACTAGGCTCCTCTGGGCTAAAATTTTAGCCTTTCTTCCAAGCTATCAGTTCTGTTTCTTCTCTTCAAAAGTTATCTGGAGGAAAATCTTTCAGGAAACTCTGGCAGTCAGATATGGATAGAACATACCTCTATGATTGATCATATTTATCAAATCTCTATAAGCAGTCTTAGAAAATAAATGTGGCTCACTGCAACCCAGTTCTTTCTTTGCTCTTTAAAACAAAAACAAAACAAGTTGGGATGGTACAGAGCACCCTGGAGAACAGATGGGTGTCAGAGAACAATCTTCACCAGTTTAGAAATGGGTGTTTTATGATGGTCATTTTTGCATAGAAAAGCTTCTTTTTAAAATTCTTTTTTATCTTTTATCCTGCTTTTATTATTATTTTTATAAATAATTCAAGGCAGCAAACATCCCTAATACTCTTTCCTCGTATTTTCCCAACAACAACAACCCTGTGAGGAGAATTGGGCTGAAAGAAAGTGACTGGCCCAAGGTCACCCAGCTTTCATGCCTAAATCTAGTCTGGTGCCTTGACCAAACTGCTTCTCTTTTGATAGCTATCCAAAATCTTGCATTATTGATTGCATATCAGCAAAACAGCATCTTTCCCATTCATTTTAGGTGAGTTTATTCACTCACAAGGGAATCCATTACGGGGCAGCAAATGGGTTGTTACTTTTCGCACTTTTCAAAATATGGAGTGTTTTATAAAAAAATGAGTATGATGAATCTGGTCCCATTCCATTCAAAACAAGGAAAATTATATCCCATGTTGAAAACAAATTCAGTTTTGTTTATTCAGTGACTGCAACTGAAAAAGATATCTTCAAGGAAGTGTAAGACATTTCCTCATTAGAACTTCAGAGTATTTTGAATTCAGTGACAAAAGTTATTCTTAGAAGCCACAATAATCAGAAATTATTGCACACGATAGAATTTAACTACAGTTGCCTGAGTTCATTTTTACAAAGCAGAAACAAGAGCACATGAAAGATGGCAGAATTGATGGCAATTCTCAATGTGTAAGAAACACAGACATTGTTAGTGATGCTTAACCTTGGAAAAACAAGCCGAACCTTATACAAAATAGAGTATGTTTATTACTATCTTATTTTCAGAAATGCTTCTGGACAATTAAAAAAAGCATCAGAGAAAGTCTTAAAACGAAACATATGCAAAAGAACTATTCAGAAGCAATTAGTAGCATTCTTTCTTTCAAAATGCCAAGCAGTGCCTTCACTTCATTTAATTTCAACTGGGAGGATATTAAATAGCCTGAAAATTATTTAACTAAAACAAAGAAACACACGTTTCTGGTTTCATGGTCATCTCACCTTCCAAAGGCTAGCCAAATTCAGACCCAAGATAACGAATGTTTTCACCTACACTCTCTTTCTTCTCCTCTATCCACACAATTTCCAAATGAAACAACTTGTTCAAGACTTGTTCAAGGCCCCATGGCCCAGACTTCCATGTCAGAACAGAATTCCTATCAAAGAAGATGCATTTAAATGTTGGAAATAAGCATGCATGTTTTGAGCAACTTAGTATACTTATCAAATTTTAATTGAAGCTTAACATTTGCTCAGTCCCAAACCCATGAATATTGCAGCTTTCTATAGAACAACTCAAGTTCTCTCTCCTTTGTATTAAAATAAATTCAAGAGTAGGTAAAGATGACTTCCAACCTATTTGAAAAGCAAGTAGGTATTTTGCATTTTACTGTGAAGCTACTGTGAATTTCTGATAAGCAATGAAGTTGACAGTACTGAACTTAAATCAATTGCTGAGATCTTAAGAATCCAAAATAGTTCTTAGGCCTCAAATTAAATCTTTCAAGCAGGCTGAACTTGAAAATAAGGCAATCCCTGAAATAATCTTTTCAGCCAATATGGGACAATCATTCTAGTGAGATGTTCAGAAAGGAAAATACAGATAGTCCTCAACATATAATCACAAATGGCATTGGAATTGCTAAGCAATGGTTATAAAGTAATGTCGCTTAGTGATCACAATGCTGGCACTCTCAGTTGCCATCATTAACTGAGAACTGCGGGTTGTTGAGTGGAGGGAGTCCCAGGTAAGGAGTGCAGAAGTGCTGCCAGGGAGAGGGATACAGCGCAGATCATGTGCCAGTTGGAGATGCTGCTGCAGTGTGATGCAAAGCCACAGCTGCCACAGATAGCCTCAGGTGCTCTAGTGTGGCCCAGAAGCTACTATCCTCTGAGAAGCATCAGCCAGTCATCTGGACCAGCTGCATTTAAAACTGCCAATGCACTGCAGCTCAGTCCACCGCCTATCTCCTCCTGATCTATGGCCTTCCTTGTGGCCACCCTGTACAGTGGCACTCAATGGTGGCAGTGCCAGCTAGGGATGCAGTACAGGTCTGGGGCCTTTAGCATTTTCAGTCAGCTGCCACGCGCCCCCCTAGGCCTCTACTTCAGCTCCAGCATTGTTTACCATTCAAACCCCACACCACTGATTAATTAAACTGATCATCAATCCGCGTAATATAGCTTAAAACAACGAAATATCTCTGATTCAATATACTAGTCTTGAAATGCTATTTTTAACAATATTCATCTAATTTAATCATATATTCTTATCACAATTTTATATCAATAAAACAGTTTGATATATTTATATCCACAAAGTTTCTAGGAAATATTTAAATAATATGAAATTTGTAAATATTAAATACCTATTTAAAAGAATTCACATAACCTGTAAAGTCCCAATTTTTACAAATTTCCATAGAAATATTAGATCCTATAAGTATATGAAAATGGATCAAATTATCAATATATATTGATAATATATATTGATAATTTGTCAAACCTATTTACCAAAGAACTCAACAGAACTGCATACTAAACTATTGTGCAGGATCATTAGGTTTTAATATAGTGCATTCATCATTGTCAAACATATTTAACTCCAATCACTTGTTATATTCACAACCACAGAAGTCTAGTATGGACAGTCAATAGTTCCAGTATCAAATTAAACATCAGAGGAAACAAAGGACATCCTTGAAAAGTTCTATGAATCATTTTTATAAGTAGGAAATAATTAATCTAAAATTTAATTTAATGTGAATTGGGCAGAGTATAAATTTAATAAATATAAATAAATAAATAACCACAATAGATTGGAGTGTCACATATTAATCTTATTAAAAAATGGGTAGAAATTCATACTAAATTTGAAATTCATGTCAAAATTCCTTTCAAAACTTTCCGCAGCATAAAAACAAACATTTTTATGCATCAAACAGTTATACTGAATGCGTATTCAAAAGATTGATGAATAACCGAATGATATGGGGGGAGAATTAAAAAAAGATTAATGTTATGGGATGGATAATCAAGGAAAGCATCATCTGTAACTTGCATGCCAGGTCAGTCAGTATTTTATCCTAAATATTTCTATTGTGCAGTAGCGTACACCAGTAGCAAACTCTGTCAGCTTCCAAAATCACATCTATATAAACCTCACTAAAGGAGGTACAGCTAATTTATTTTTAAAAAGGCATTATAAAACTTTGTGTATGAAGACTAAAAAAAATCTGTCCATGTCTTGCCTCACTGAATAGAATACAATAACTCCTCAATTTATGACCAGTCACTTAGTGACCAGTCAAAGTTACTATGGATCTCCCAGTGCTACTTTCAACTTGGTTTTGAAGTTCCAACGACTGCCTCTCCATTCCCATTCCCTCAGTCACATGATTACATTTGCAGCACTCAGCTTACATATGTGACTATAATTTATGACTTTTTTTCCAGTAATCAGCATTTACTTCTGGTTTGCACAAAAAATACCCATTACAAGCAAGGGATTCACTTAATAACCATAGCATTAACTTACTGATCACTGCATCCCAACCAACCAGTGCATTTACAACAATTGTATTTATAGAAAAAAGAATTTCTTCACTTTTGTATCTATTTTATAAAAAAATCAAACCCTTTTATCTTTTGTCTCTCTTCCTTTCTTCCTTTGATTCTGTATTAGTTTGTGTTCATTTTTATATTCTCTTTAAAACTTAATACAATTTATATAAAAACTGTCATCACACTGACAAAAATAAATGAAGGGCAATGCAAACAAAAATGAAAAACAAATCTTCATCATCATCCTTGTCCATGCCGTAAAAATACAAGCTTTTGTTAAGCAATAAATTTAGTTAGTGTCAGAATAACTAGGCAACTCTGGTACAATTTATCTTATACTTGAAAGCTATGTAGAATAATTTTTCACAAGCAACCATTATTTTTCTTTTTCCTTTCCTGTTTATCTTTTATTTACTGCCTTACAAATTACTATTGAATACATTGATTTCTTAAACCATCAGACAATACTAAGGAGGGGGAATATTTGCTTATATTTTAGCCTTCTCTGTGTCTTTGTGTGTGTCTGTATATATGTAATGCACTGAACTTGAAATGACATGTTTATAACATTGATTCTATATAACAAAATCACAACAAACTACAAAATACCTATTGTGTTTTAAAGAATAAGCTACATATACTTAAATAATGCAAGGAAATCACATGAAATCCACAAGGAATGAGTGTTAATTATAATTGCTTTGATTGTTTTGAACTTCCCAGAGTCATTAAGAGATGGTTGTGGGGTTTGTGTGCTCCAAGGAAGATGAAAACTATGCTAGAGATCCAACCATACTGGACAGGTATCATACTGGATAAGTTTTGGTAAATTACATCACACCGGATCAACAAATTCCAAACTAGATGTTTGAGTTTCTAGACATCTGGTGACAAAAGGGCTACAGAATTGTTGGCTGAGAAATAAGAGCCAGCAGCTGAATTACTACTGAAAGAAAAGTGTTTACTTATTGCAAATGTTCAAATGTTGTAAACAAAAAAATTATTTGTTATTACTAATCAAGTCCAGCAAGAACAAGTTATCTGAAAAGAATGCAGCAGATTGGAAACAGTGGACCACCTAGTAGTTAGCTGCTGCAAGAAGGTCACACAGACTGAGTACAAACAACAGCATAATAAAGTAGCAACAATGCTATATTAGAATATCTGCAAGAAATGCCATTTGCCTGCAAGCAAACCTGGTGGGACCCATTCTTTCTGAGATAAAGTAATAAAAAATAAAGAAGCTAAAATGTTCTGGGACTTTAGAATTCAAACAGACAAGCAATTGCCACATAACATCCCATTTGTAATAATTGTGGATAAGAATGACAAAAAAAAATCTGGATAGTGGACGTTGCAGTACCTGGAGACAGAAGAATAGAAGAAGAAGAACAGCAGAAAATAACAAAATAGAAAGACCTGCAAATAGAAGTAGAATGACTGTGATGAAGGAAATCAAGGATAATGCCAATAATGACAGCCACTTTGGGGTCGGTCACAAAATATCTGGAGCACTACTTGAACATCATCAGTGTTGACCAAATTACCATCAGTAATTTGCAAACCTGAATAGCACCCAAAGGAAAACCAAGTATTGGAAAAGACTTTGGGGGCTTGCTGCATCCCTGTTTCACTGTGTATTTCAGAAAAAAAGAGATATGACCAAGCAGTGGCAAACACTAAAGCTCATCTAGAGCTGCTCTCAAGGAAAAGATAGGTAAAGAATCAGAAAAAAAAGAAATGAAAATGTTATTAAGAGGAAGCCAAGGGATATCTATTCCAGGAAGCAATGTTGAAGAAAGATTAGATTCAAATGTATCCTCTGCTCTTCCTGCTCTTCCCCATATAATGGAAAAGTGCATTGTTGCCAGCAGCTAATCTGAACCAATGAAAAAGGAAGGAGAGAATCTTCCTTCTTCCTTTTGGAGAAGAGAACCAATTGAGCAAGCAAGAGAGATGAGATGAGCAGGAGAAATTACTGACAAAGGGTGGAAGGGATAGCATGCTATGTCTGTATTAAGGGATATCAATTTTATTTATTTGTCTCTTTAAACTGGCTACTCAAATTTTGCTGTACTCTTAAAAGAAGTGTAGTTGTAAGAGCTAATATGAAACCATTTTTATACACAAATAAAATATATTAGTGTAAGGGTCTGTGGGAATGACCTTGAGATCCAGAGACTAGACAACGATCATGTAAAAGCTATCTCAGCCCACAGAAGCAAAAGGGAAGTGAGAACAATATCAAAAAAGACCTTCCATAGTTTGCTGAAAAGTAAAAGTAAAGAAGGGCAGAAATTCAGCAGATCGAATCCTCATCATGTGCCACTGTTGCCAGTCAACAACAACCCTCAGTGAAGAAAACGATACAGGGTATAGGGTAAACAAACCACAGATAATCAAAATAATGAAGGAAAAATGGACTCTGTGTAATGCATCAAGCTTTTGACTTCAAGAAATCCTCCTCCAATTACAAAATTGCAGGCAGACCAACATTTCAAGCACTTTTCAGCTCCATTCTCCTCTTCATATACACATGAGGAAGATAAATCATCACTCCCACTTCCTTGCTGCAATAAAAATTCCAAAAGCAGATAAGCCTTTTGGTAAATTCTTGAAATATTTTAATTCAGCAGAGGGAAAATGTAATCCAGACAGAGCTGAGCCCTTAGCATTCCAGAAATAGTGCAAGAAAAAAAATAGTAAACAAACAAAAAAAAAGCTAGGACCTGATCTGCATCATTAGATAAAAAGGCAAAAGGACTTCTTGTCATGCCTGCTTTCCAATTGACAGATACACAATTTAAGAGAACTCCTGTTTCTCCTTAACTTGGTAGCTGCAGATCATCCTAGGGCATGTGGGTGATTCCCCAGAGTCTCTCTTTGCATCTGAAAGACTTCACTGGCTTAAAGTACCAGCTCAGTTGCCTTTCAGCTCAAGTTATATGCCTGAGCTGTTTACCACACCATGCCTGGTGGGCATGTCTATGTTTTGTGCTTTGTCTGGACTGCCTCATATGGCTGACAGTTAATGTTCAAAATTTTAGGGAAAACTTTCTGTGGATCACTAACACTTTCCAAACATGGTCAAGTATTTCTCCACCCTCCACTCACATGCTTTACTGTTATATGTCAAGATTTCTATTAAACATAAGAGGACAATGGAAGATGAGCCCTCAATGATATTGACCTGAGATTAAGTCTAACAGTACCATTTGTGTACTGTCATACGTACTGTAGTCAGGGACCTATACAGCCTCTTATATCCCTATGAGCATTTACCAACTAATGGACATCTTTAAACTCAGTGTATTTGATCACAAGAAATTTTAAAAGAAGTCCAGACATGCTCAAACATTGCTAAAAATACACTGTGGGAAACTTGCCCTTATGTTGGGCAGTATTTCCAGAATAAAATAGGGCAATTAACTCTTGAAATAATTTCCCATCATTCACAAGTAGACAGTTAAAAAGATTATATGATGCATACAGAAAGAACAGCCATCTTGATTTAATACGGACTTTTAGTGAGACTTGTTCTCAACATAATTATCAGTAATCAAAATACAATTCCACAAATGAATCCAAACCATATGCTTGAGAAAAATGAAGTAATCAGTTAATTTCACAGCAAAAAGTTGTATTCAGTTATAAAGTATGATATACTGGCATTTCCAATGTGGTGATGCCATTAAATCAGATAAAATGGCCTTCAATCTAATGACAAAGATAAAATATGCAGCAGGCAAATATATGGGGGTAGGGGGTCAAATTGTTTACTTTAAAAAGAAATAACAAGAAAAATTCAGTGAAGCTTTCTGTAATTATGTATTCATTGATAATCTTTCAACACCTTTACAGATTTTTTTTGTCCTGCATATTAGCTGCATATACTACATTTTCAAGGAGTGTCAACAGAATGATAACATTTTAAAAGATTATAGGTCATATAAGTAAGTTGACATTCAGACTGCATGCCTACATTCTTCCCTTTAGAGATGTTTAAAATTAAACTTTAACGCCTAAACTAAATGTACCTATGGCTACCTTAAAAAAATGACTACTGGGAATAACTTTTCTTGCATTGATTATGTATTGGCTCTGTATCCAAGAAAAGACCTCAATGTACAGAGGTATTAACAGCAACAAAGGCAATATGCTCAAATATAGAACACATTTACTGAGTATTTGATATTTTACAATAAGGGGGTTGAGGGGAGAGGATCTGGAATTTTTTTCCCTCTTCTTAAACGAAGAGTATTTATGTACCATTCTCAGCTGATGGAAAGGCTACCTATGCTTGGGTCCAAATGCAAATTTTGAAATCATCTGTTTTGGTTAGACTCACGAGCTTTCAACTTCTATTTCCTTCATATCTAATTATCTTACAATTTGTTCATGTTAACATAATCACTGCTTTAAAGCACTTAACCATCAATTTAAATTTCACGATCTCCTCAGGCTATCTGCAGAAAAAATATTTAAATCTATACTTTACAGCTAATTGTCAACACTACTTTTAGTAATTATCAGATACTTTTTTCTCAGGCAAAATCTCAAACTGATAAGTATTACTGTCTTCTTAGTGTGATTTCAGTAGTAATTGGACTGACCTCATTTAACAACAATCATCAATGACAAACTGAACAGACAGTGATCTTTGTGGTTCTAAATTAAATAATGAAGGAAAAAGTTATTTGAGAAAAAAAATCACAAAATCCACATTAGAGAAAGAGAATGGGACTGTGGGTTTTTCACCATCTACATTCATTTAAAATTAAATCTAGTTGAAATACATATGAAGAAAGATATAAAAATTTTTGTTGATTTACTTCTGTTAGGGTTACAAAATTCTGCATTAACAAATAGTACCTTGCAAATTTCATTTCAGTTGAAGATTATATGAAAGGTTCCATAATCAATAATATCAAGGTTCCACTAAGAGAACTAGGTAAGCCAACATGTCGAGTTTTATCGAGTTTTCACCAGAGACTGCTTTAGTTCCTTAACCAAAAACAAAAGATAAAAATTGTTTTTATTCAAGAAAATTGAGTATTGTAGAGTCCTTGGGGCTGTCTGAGCTTGTTTGTTTGC
>JANHZU010007332.1:7844-19739 GCA_032468055.1 Acrochordus granulatus | reverse complement strand
CAAGGGACCCTCAGTAGTCTTCTCCAGCACCACAATTCAAAGGCATCAATTCTTTGATGCTCAGCCTTCCTTATGGTTCAGCTCTTTTTTAATCGGCAATCATTTTACAGATAATTCATTTTAATCAACAGTCATTATTTTTTATTTGACATTCACTTAATTTTTTGTCTGATCCTTTTTCAGAGTGCAGTCTCTGACTAGCATTATGCTTTTGTGCATTCTTGTAGGAAGTGCGGAAATAGCAATAACTGGTTTCAGTGAGTGCTGACAATCTTGGTTGACAATGCAAGCAGATTGGAAGTTTTCGATATGTGCTTCGAGGCACTGTCCTGCCTCATCTTCCTTGCTTGTGTGAATGAATTTTTAATGTAGGATCTTCTTCCTTTTGGAGTTCAATTTATACCCTTCTTTGCTGAGCACTGGTATATGAGCCTAATATAAGCAGTGTCCTTCTGGAACAGACTCCTGACACATCAAGTCCAACACAAGGAATTGCACAAGGAATTCCACTAATTTCCCAGCAGAGACAGTCACACTGCCATCAGCTATTATCTTAATAAGCACAATACTTTGAAAAAAGAGCCCTAGAGACAGGCAGGCAGGCATATAGTTAGACAAACATACACATCCCAATGGAGGACTCAACATTTGGATGCTTTAAAAAAAGTAAATTTTTAGAAAGTTGCCAGCACTGAAACTACTAAATTTATGTATAAATAAATTAAATACATAATACATTTATATGCAGTGTAGCTTATCTGCATGTCAACTTGCTTTCCATTCATTGAAAATGAACTTCAGGTGATGCAGGATTGAGAAGTTATTGCTCAAATAAAATAAAATAGGTCAGTTTGTGAAAGAACAATCAACATTTATTTTATCTGGGTGCATAACGTAATTGCTATTCCAAGTAATATTTATCGTTAACAGAGTATCTAATACTACAGATGGTAGTAGTATTAGATACTACTAATAGTATCTAATACTATTAGTAGAGGAGAGGAGAGGGCTGAGATGAGAGAGGAGGAATCAACCTCGATTCTCTATGTAGCCACAAGCAAAACAGACCCAGCCCCTTCTGAGAGTCATTGGACCCTACTTATGTTATTATTATTTTATTTATTAAATTTATATGCTGCTGAATTCAAAATAACTCTTGGCGCCATATAAATTAAATATAAATCTTATTTCCCATCCAAAGTATTTAACTGCCAGTTGGGCAGATTCTTGTAAATATGCAAGAACTAATAAATCTGTTAGCTTGAATCTCACTGCCTGGGCTTGGTTTTTCACGCCTGACAGATGGCAATGCTTTACAAACAGAAAAACACCTTAAAATTCTATTACTGATATACAATTATGTTTTGGGTATCTCAGCAAAAACAAATAAATATGAAGCTATTAAAGTTCACTGGCTTTTTATATCTCGATTAACCACACTGAATGCACCAGAGTTGCAAGTTTGAGAAAACTTTTCAAAACTGCACTGGCTGCTGGCCAACCTAATTTTTCACTTCTTGTTTTTTAAATCTGGAAATAATTGGGCACTAGGATATTTACAGCCATCATTACTAGCAATTTCTACTCTGATGGATCAGAAATGACTTAATATAGCACATTAGGAGTTTCTAAAGTAAACACTGTGAGATGCATAGAATTCAAATTACTATGTTCTTATGTTCAAAGAACGTGCAGACACGTATCCCTAAGTGTAGACTGATGCATTTGTCATTGAGCACATTTTTACCTATCTCCATTTGTACTTATATGGCAATTCCAGAACTGGGATATCAACCCTGTTAGAGAACGACTTCAATTTGTAAATTTGGCAGAGAATCTGTGACTTTTGGCTGATTAGTCCTAGGAATGCCAGGATTGTAGGCTTGGCTTGAAAATTGGGAGGGGGGATAATCACTTTTATACAATATTATTGAAAACAAAATCCTTAGAAATGTTTATAAAATATCAGAACATTCCAGTAACGTTGCACCCTTTTTATGTAATACAGAAGGAATCACTAAGACACGAGTCATTATTAACTTGAGGCAATAGAGGGGGGATGATTCAGAAACTGATCAAAAATTCAGGTGGCCCACTTTATTTTACTTGCTTTTGGATTTGATTCCTTCCAGTTCATTTATAGATGCAATTCAAAGTGCTGGCTTTTATCTTCAGCTCTCTAAATGAACTGATGCCAGGATAGAAGAAGTTTGCATTCTTCCAAAACAAGTTCCCCACACACCCACATGCTGTTGAGTGCCATGACATTCTGCAAGTGTCCTACTATTTACCAGGACACAGCTTTTGGATGTAAAACATCTTTTTCTAAAGTGCCTTTAAAATCATGGAAATTCTCTTTTCCAAGAGACATAGAATTGACTTTTAAGATTTCAATGAACAGCTAAGATCTAAGAATTTAGTAATGATTTAATGTTTTCATTCCTCAATTTTTATGCATCCTGTAGAATGTTATACAGTTATGTATTATTGTGTTGTTTGAATGTGCATAAGATACTATAATTCACTTTATTTTTATTTCTAAAGAAAAAAACAAGCCATATAGAAATGTTCTGAAATTGTGGGTCCATAATATTTAAAAGTTATGCAACCTATTACTTAATTTTTAAAATTCTGTTTCCAATAATTTATTGAAAACACAAATAATGACTTTTCAATTTAAATACACTTGTTTAAAATCATGTTTTATCAGTAAACCCACACAAAATGGCCCCAAGGCAACAAATAAAAAAACAACAACTTAATTAACATTACCAACTTAAAAGGGCCTGCCAGACAGGTTACTGATGTGAGATGGGCTACTGGTTGGCTACCAGCTGATGTTGTAAAAGCAGAGAAGCAGCTTCTGTTTCATTGCTCTTACACCACATTGTAAATCCTAATGTAGACTCTAAAGCATGCTTGGTCAGATTCACTTGGTCAGATTTACTTCCAACAGGGCTCTTGATATTTCCTCTGATTAAAAAAAACTTACCAATTTGCCTCCTCTGAAACACAAAAGGCTATGCTAGTGCAGAACAAACTCCTTCAAGAGAGACAAATGCTTTGTGTAGAAAGCTGACACTGGCAGCTCAGAAACCTGACACTCCTGCTGTTTAATAGCTTGCCACTTCCTTACACTGCACTGGAAAAAAATGAATGCTGTAATCACATGCATTTTATCTTTTCAACTGAAATACAAAGCATTATCAACTCCCAGACCCTTGGGAAAACCCTGGATAAAAAAAGAGAGAAAAAGATAAAGAAAACCCTGGATAAAATAAGATCACTTGAAGAGCAATTTGTTCCCTCCTTTTCCAGAATGCAATGGGATGATATTGTGTATCATGCGATGAATATAATGTGACACTTTAAAGATTCCCAGGAATAGAGGAAGAATCATAAGGAACATTTACAAGGGACGTGGTGGCCTAGCAATTAAGATGCTGAGTTTGTTGGATGGAAGGAGCCCAAGCACTGCCACATAATGGGATGAGCCCCAGCTCCTGCCAACCTAGCAGCTCGAAAGCATGGAAAATGCAATTAGGTAAATAGGTGCCACATAAATTGTTGGGAAAGTAACAGCATTCCATGTGCCTCAGCATAGAGCCATGCTGGCCACATGGCCACGGAAGCATCTTTGGACAATGCTGGCTCTTCAGCTATGAAAAAAAGATAAGCACCACCTCCTAGAATCAGATATGACTGAAAGCGAAAACCTTTACTTTTAACAAGTTGAACATTTACCCTTAAAATTTAATACTGTGCTTGAATACCCATAGAAAATACAGGTAGACCTCAACCTATGACAAATATGGTCATATGTCAAGGCACCCCTACGACCAAATCTGATTTTTCAACAATTTCTGCAATGGTCATTAACAAACCCATTGTAGTTAAACAAAGACTACAGTTGTTAAGAACAAACCTATTTTTCCGAATGGGTGCTTTTTGCTGGAAAGAAGAAAAAATGCCAGAAACTGGGGGGAAAATTTCACATCCCAGTCATGTAACCTTGGGATGTTGCAACCAGTCTTAAAGGTTAGCCAGTGCCAAGCACTCAAAATGTAGTCATGTAACAGTGTGTTGGTGTGTGTATGACATTTTACAATGGCCAGAAGCGATTTATGGGTTGTAATTTCAAAGTCATCAAACAACCATTGTAACCAGTCATTGTAAGTCGAGGATTGCCTATTTAACTGAAATAAAGTACAGGTAGTTCTTGATTTATGACCACAATTGGCATTGAAATTTCCATTACGTAGGTAGTTTTTGACTTACATTTGAAGTTGTAACAGATCCCTCAAAAGCTACTTACAACCTGATTTCAACCTTATGATGGCTATATACACCTCCGGCAGACATGCGATTGCAATTTGGGTAGTAGGCAATTAGTTCGCCTTTATAGCCATCTGTAGTGTTAAAGGGACACATAGCTGCAATTTTCAATATTTTTTGTTGGTTTCCAGCATTTACTTCTAGTTTCTGGCAAAAAACAGTCATTAGGTAAAATAGATTTGCTTAAGAATTTTGGTGTTCCCTTAACAATCCCCACAAAAATCTATAAAATAGATTTGCTTAAGAATTTTGGTGTTCCCTTAAAAATCCCCACAAAATAAAATTGTGTCTCACGTGATAACCCACTTAATAACCACAATGATTAATTCCAGGTTCAATTATGGTTGTAAGTCGAGGACTATCTGTCAGTGCAGTCATAAAGCAAGTGATCACATAATTAGACCCAATTTACAGCCATTAAGCAAATCAAGTGGTCACTAGGTGAGCTGAAATTTCCCACTTTGTTGTCGGAATCCATCTAGGAAGATCATAAATTGCAATGACATGACTACAGGATGCTGAAACTGGTGGTAAATATGAGTCAGTAGCTAAGTGCTCAAATTGCGATCATGTGACTACCAGTGGGGGTGTTATGACAGTTGTACTATATTTTCAGGCAGGTCATAAATCATTTTTTCAAAGTTTTTTTCTTTGTAATTTTTTTTATATTTTTCCATTGTAATTTTGAACCATGAATTAAAGAACAGTTATAAGTTAAGAACTACCTGTACTTTTATTTATCATACTACTCATTTTAAATCAAACTCTTATTTACTATTTTTATTTATTTTATCCTCCTTTATTTTGGTGATAGATACTTAATATTTCCACTTCTTATTTTCCCTACAACAACCTAATGAGATAGGTTGGGATGAGAGAGAGTGACTCTCATCCGAAAAACAATCTAATTATTTTCAACTTTAAGGGAGGGCTGAAACTCACAATCTAGTCCAGCACTTAACCACTATTGTTCATAAAACAAAATTGAAATCTCTGTCTTAGATGTGTTTGGATCAACAACTCACTTAGGAAAACTTACATCATAGACTAAACTAAACAAAAATCTACATGTTCTATGCATTTTCTTAAGACTTGACTTTCACAAACTTTGGCCTACCATAATCTAGGACATTAAGAATTATGTTCACTCCTAATCACATTTTTCCTAGAAACAATATACTGTGCTATAATGGCTAGCTCTCTGTAACATTGATAACAATGTTTTTATTTTATTTTTATTATAAATTTATATTATTGAGAAAACAGAAACAGACAGCAAATGCTGCCACTGCAAAGAAGCTAGTTAACTGCTGCAAGAAGATTGTACAGATTGACTACAAGTAACAGCAAGATAAAATAGCAACAATGGTACACTGGAAGATATGCAAAAAAATACCAGTCTCCATAAAATAGACAAAGAAATTGAAAATGAAAAAGCTGAAGTGCTCTGGAACTTCAGAATTCAAACAGATAGGCACCTGCTACGTAATACCCCAGACTTAATTGTTAATAAGAAAGACAAAAAAGTCTGGCCAGTGAACATGGCAGTACCTGGAAACAGCCAAACAGAAGAGAAAGAATTGGAGAAAATACAAAGACCTGCAAACAGAAATAGAACTACTGTGGCAAAAGAAAGCAAAAGTAATATCAATAATAATAGGTCCCTTAGATTCAATCACAAAACAACTGGAGCACCAATGGAGCACCACCAGCACTGACAAAGTCACATCAGTCAATAGGAAAAGGCATCATTACTCAGAACAGCTTACATCCTGCACGATACCTGTACAGTCATCAAAGAGCAGCATCTTCCTATCTCAGGTCCTTGGGAAGGACTTGAAGGTGGACAAAAATGCCTCATACAGTCTAAACATCTGGCTGAATCAAAACAATAATACAATCATGTAGCAAATTGTTAGAAGTCTAAAGCATTCATTGATCCCATTCTCATCATAGCCACTCTTGTGAGTATTTTAGAGACACTTTTCTGCAAATCCCATTGGAATAAATTAAGACTTGGACTATTCAAATCATTTATTTAGTGAGTTCAAGCAGGTCCCTCAAAATGGCAGTTTGTAAATTAACAAAACAGAACTCCGAGAAAAAAGGCTGCAGCCAGCAATCTCAGATGTTCCCGTTATTGGGAAAACATAAACGATAAACTGAGGAAGAAGTGCAGATTTCAGCATTTGTTGTTCAGTCGCGCAGTCGTGTCCGACTCTTCGCGACCCCATGGACTGCATTACACCAGGCCCCCCAGTCTTGCACTGCCTCCCGGAGTCTTCCCAAGCCCACACCCTTCACACCGACTATGCTATCCATCCACCTCATCCTCTGCCGTCCCCTTTCAGCATTTAAACAGCTTTGTCTGACAGGAGACAAAACTAGTGCCTTGAAATGCTAAAGATAATGGACGTTTCTCACAGTCAATAAAACACATTTCTTTCCTCGATATATTTGGTCACTCCTGCGTACATCAGTTGCGCTTTCCTAAACCCGTTTAAATGCCTTGACATGGAAGATGGTATATTCCTGAGGAGTCAGCACAGGTTTTTGGTGGAGGCCTGTTTTGTCTTGCTTTGCCACATGACACACAGAGACCAAAACAGCACACACGCATACAGGCACAGGCACAAACACAAACACACACCCAACTTATAATGCCTCAGAACAAGAATTATTTTATGGCACTCGTTACGTTCACTACTTCACTGGAGTTGGGTGGCCAATACATTTAAATACCTAAATAATATAGCTAATTGTAGTACTAGCAAATTTAAGAAGCTCCAACCCTGCAATTTTGGAACTACAAAGACGACAAGCAAGAACAAGCCACTCAAGGCTCAGCGTAAAATCGAACCAAGAGGTCCTTTCCGAATGCAGTGATGAAGGAGACAAGGGGAATATCTAGGTCCTGGCAGACAAGCCGTGACTTGGCTCCCGAATGCAGCTCAGGACTCTGACTCAAATCTATCTTTCGCCAGCAGGAAAAATTTCAGCCTAATAGTTAGAAATTGTGTGTAGCTGCATTTAATTATGGGAAGTGGCCAAAAGATATATAGTGACAGATTAATGGCAGCTAAGGCCTTATTCATCTAATACCTTTATTACCTTAGGTTATCTGAGCCTCTTTGTTTTTCAGACAAGTTTTGAGTATATTTTGTAGTGGCATGTTTGGTGTTTCTTTTTTTTTCCTGTGTTTAAAATGGAATGACTGGTATATCATTGCTAGATACATCAACAACTGTTTTATTTCACTCTCTTGTCCTATAACGTGAAGTTTAAGAGAACTGTAGGAAGCCAAGCCTGATTTGAAATCATGTTGCTCATCACCCAGTAGACGTTTAGTTTCAACTACAGGATTGAAGTCTTCATTAATTTCAGGGTTCCTGATTGCCAAAGTGAATACATAATCAAACAAGATTCATTTCAGCAGTACACCTGGCTACTTGGCAGAACATAATTATTTCTATCTAGTGAACTGTTCCACCATTTCTATTTAAATATGGCTGAGAAGTATTGTTTTGCTCTTTTCTAGGGCACATTTTGCCCTATTTGTTCCCTGTCAAGTGCAATTACATGTGACAGCATGCAGTAGATGTTTACACATCTCACAATATTCTTGTCTCATAAAAATCTGAAGACTGAGGTAAAGATTGAAGAATGCAGGAAAAAAGACTATCTATCTCTCAAATTAAATGTGATCATGAAATAGCCAAGGTAGAGAGCAAATTTACCTTAAAGGGAATGAATGCTGCCAAATAATATATGCATGAATAAATTAACAGAACTATTTTTAGTAAAAAAATTTTTGTAAAAATGTCAAGATATTCTGAAGTCCAGGTTATGGTTGATGACATGAAGGCAAGTGAATTTTTTTATTCTATTGATTTATATATAATGCTGTTGATCAACTACTAATCTATCCTTGGAAACTGTGTCTGACATACTTGGTGCCATAAACTACAGGATATTTTTGAAGTAATTAAACAGGATTTAATTATAGTTCACTAGATAGAAGATAAAGTTTCAATTCCTTCATTACTCTCTTGCAGGTCAGACCAATGATCAGTCCAACCTATAACCTCTCTTTGATATAACTGGTGCCATAAACTACAGGGCACTAATGCAGTAATTAAATTACTATCTAAGGAACAGGTACTTTGCAATGCAGAACTCATAGTCTAGACAATAATACAAGGTTCATGACTGTGATTACGCACATGTGGCCAACAGGAAAAGAACCCTTTAATTATTGGCTGCACCACTGACTCTTAATTCAGACCCTCTTTATTTATTACACTCTCAAGATTGAGCAGCTTCTGAGTAATTATTTGATTTATGTTCTTTAAAGCTCTACCAATTAAAAAAGAAGCCCAAGCTATCTCAAGGAAGTAAATTGTCTAACTCCAATCAAGTAAATTAAGAGTTTTTAAACATCATCATCACCACTGAAATAAGTAATTGTACATAGTTATTGCTTTCAGCTTATGATTGCACAAGGACGTGAAAATAGCTCATGATACCAACAGAATCTGTCCACATGTTTCTTTACAATTTGTCTTATGACAATGGACTTCTTGTACAATCCTATAAATAATTCAAAATTAAGTTGACTGAATAGACTTGCTCATATAGATACGTATGGGATTATAACCTCTTATCTTTAAATCTGTAAACAGTATCTAAGTTTTCAAAATGGTCCTTCTCTTTAAATACAGTAAGAGAGAGAAAGAAAGAGAGAGGTATTCTGACAACTATGATTTTAAGGTAGGTTAAAAAAAGTTAAAGGTTTCCCCTGCCAGTGGTATCCAACTCTACGGGGAGGTATTTCCAAGCCGAAGAGCCAGCATTTCTAAAGATGCTTCCATGGTCATGTGGCCAGCATGACTAAATGCCAAGGCCCATGGATGCTGCTACCTTCCCATTGAAGTGGTACCTATTTATCTACTTTCATTTTGCATGTTTTTGAACAGCTAGATTGGCAGGAGCTGGAGTAAGTAACAGGAGCTCATCCCGTTATGCACTGCCTGGATTTCAAATTTGGGCTGCCAGCCTTCCAGCCAATAAGCCCAATGTCTTAACCACTTGGCCACTGTGCCCCAATTTTAAGGTAGACAGTGGAATATTAAAATGTTACTTTATTTAGTATATTAGTTATTTGGCAACTATTTACCTTCATAAACATAGTAAGGCCTCTTTAAATAAAAATAAAGGCATTCTAAGAAATCTCTAAATTGTTTTAGGTATTTCCAAAGTTTTATCTAAAACAATATATTTTCAGATTATCAGGATTTTTACTGTCATACTTTCATCAAAGAACATACATTTTCAAGAAATAAGACCTGTTTTCTTAGTTCCCTATTTACAGCTTAAAACTATCAAATTTTACTTTTGGAAAAAAAATGGCATTATTTAATGACATCAGGATTTTCTGTCTTGGGGGAATTCTGGCTGTAACTTGAAAAGAATCACTGTACATTATTTATTCTCCATATTAATTATTCTCATCAAAATACTATTGGTTTAAGTCATGGCTGAAGTTATTTAACAAGATGATTCAAGTGTAACCAAAAGGAATAACTTCCAGATGAATCTTCAGGCTAAATCAGAAGTTGAAGATAGTGCATGCTTCAGTGACATCAACCTTGAAGCTTTGCTGTTCCAAGAATCTCTATCTGCAAGAGCCCAGAATTTCTAACAGTAAGCAGATGTTCAAATGTCATCTGACAAGACATTTCCCACCAAAAAAGGCCCTATGTGCTCCTGGATTATCACAAAGCAAATGAAACTAAAACAGAACAAAAAAAAAACTCTATTTCTGTATAAGTTGCAGAGAAACTAGATATGGAGATGGCTGCTATTATCCATTTTGGGAGGTACTCTATTCAGATTTTTTAAAAAAGGAAACTGATGAAGTTCCAATCCTTCCTTTGTTGTCACTTTTGGCGTATATAGTACAATACAACATTCTTCAACACTATACAAGCACAGCATATTGGGTATGTACAAGATTGCAAAGCTTATTCATATTTGGTTATATTTAGATATCTGCTACTCCTCACCATTGGTGTTTTAGAAATTATTTGTTTATTCAACCTCTAACATATATTTATAGACAGACTTACAACAGAATCATTAATGAAGCTTATAAGAATTAGAAATATAAAAATTCATAGCAATGAAATCACTGCAACAATAATGTAGAATAAAAATAACAGTAGCAAATAAATTTAATAAAGGTTCTGCATAGCATCTAAATGACAAACAGAAATCAGGCAAAATTGGAGGGAAGAGAGACAGTAAGCCTATTGTTTCATTTAATGAACAATCTAAGATAAAGATTATCTTTATAAATATGACCTTGAATCAAACCTAAAATCACATGATGCATCTATCCAATTTTCTTGGCAATGTTAATGAAGTAATTTGTTACTGCCTTTTTCAACTTCCCAGTCTACAACAGTCTTGGAATTCCAATGTATCCCCAATCCAATGATTAACAAAGATGACCCAACTGAGTTTCCAAGATAAGTTAAGGTCAATACTTCATTGAGTTTCTAAATATATTCCAAACCTTAATTAATAGTCCAAGAGGATGACTAGAGTTGGCCAATCTGGATGTTTAGTACAAAGTATTTTCAACCCCACAAAACCATCTAGACAAATACTATTGGATGAATTAAAAATCATCTAGACAGATACTATTGGATGAATTAAAAATTATCTAGACATATACTATAGGATGAATTAAAAATCATCTAGACAGATACCATTGGATGAATTCTGTAATGCTTAGCCAGCCACCTTTAATATATTGGAAGAGTTAGAAAGCTTTCCAATTCTCTTTCATTAATCCCACATCTGAATCCGGCCTATTGTCATTGCTCCTCTAGCTTTGAAGCTGATAAATGTTCTTGAGTTCTAACTGCTCTCTTTAATTTTGAAAGTGCATGGACAGATTCAACGTGTAAGATTAGTAACTTGCTCTCAATTCCATTCACAGTGATCCTTCCCAGCATAATCCCTATTCTACTCCCACCCCACATTATTAGGTCCAGAGTTTCTCACTCCTACATTCCATATGAAAATATCTGTCTTTTCTGCCCAGAGGACTGATGAAACATTTGCTACAGTTCTCCAGTTCACTTCTACATGTGGCCATCCATGCATCAATACCCTTTGTAATGAGTAACTCTTCTTCTGTGAGTACGCTATTTTTAGGAAGTATTGTATCCAAATGTAACTGTTTATTTAATGTGATGGATGAAATGGGAATCCTGAGTATTCTATAATAATTGTTGTAGTTGTTCAACATGATAAATACAACTGATAATAATAAACTCAAATGGTTTTTCTTACAAAGTCTTCATCTGTTGAAATCCAATGTATGTTCTGTTCTCTGGAAAATACCTCAGTAATTCTGAATTTATTGGACACATGACAAGCTCCATTATGTGATATTATGCTAGTTCTACTGAAAAAGAGAGAGGATGGTGGAAGGATGCAGTTGCAAGGGGTAGAGGTGGTAAAGGTGGATGACTTTAAATACCTAGGGTC
>JANHZU010007331.1:30173-40226 GCA_032468055.1 Acrochordus granulatus | reverse complement strand
GATTAAAGGCGAAACGTCTTCGACTTGAGAAAAATCCAGTCCAGATGCCTGTTTTTTAAACTTTGTTGCGATCCATTAGACTGGTGGCTTTTGGGGCCGCACTGTGCAATTCGTCCAGAATCACCGATAAAGGGGCTGAAGCCTGACTGCTGCTGTAGAAAGCACATGGTGATGCGTTGACAGCGTTTCACAAAGGCTGGTGTACTTGCAACTAAGAGCCACTAAGTGTCATGTGCATCTCAGCTGGGAATCCCAGCAGCTCCGAAGTTGCAACATTGAAGAATTCCTCTTTAATTCAACTCTTCATCGGACGCCTTGATAAAGGACATTATGTGAAGTCCGGAAAGAGACAGGAATCCGAATTTTATAGCACTTTTTCCTGTGAGAATGGCATGAAGAAAATAGAGTATATTCGTTGTATTTAATTAACTCCTTGACTAGGTTTCCCCCAGTATGGTTGGCATCAGAACTGAAATGCCAGCTGGTTTATATGTTTAGTTTACCTGTATTTAAGTATAGGAATCTAAACTGCAGCAGAAAAGGGTTCCCATCACTGGGGTCTCTAAATATGCTGGGTCTGCAACTGCAAGAATCAGAAGGAAGCCCAGTTGCCCAAAGCACATCTAAAGAGCACCAGGATGAGATTTATTTCTCAAATGTATATGCTGCCGATCTCGTGATACCTGACTTGCATGGAAAGAGCAGTATATTGTAGAGAATCTTTGAGAATTAGATCTGGTAACTTTCCATAGCATGCCTGTGCACGCTTCAGAAATGATTTGGAGGAAATACTTTGGACCTTTTGTGAGAGAAGGCCTCTCTGCTGCTCGTCAAAGCAGCCAGATTTGCTCAGTTGTCTGAATGGACTTGAGAAAGGATGCAGTTGCTGTACGAATCCCTTAATGTTAATTAATTAATTCATAATACATGATTCATGTGAATGTTGGTGTAGTGGTTAAGGCATTAGGATAGAAACCAGGAGACTGTGAGTTATAATCCCACCTTGAGCATAAAGCCAGCTGGGTGACCTTGGGCCAGTCGCTTTCTCTCAGCCCTAAGAAAGAGCGATGGGAAATCATTTCTGAAAAACCTTGCCAAGAAAACTGCAGGGACTTGTCCAGGCAGTCTCTGAGAATCAGACAAAATTGAATAGAAATAAAAAATGTTAATGAGGGATCAGGAGCCTTCCAGGCTGGGGAACTAATGGCAGCATCAGATCCTCCCAGTTTCTTACTCAGCTGTGAGACTTCCGTATGCTAAGAAGGCTTCAGTGTGGGCAGCTTTTGCACACCTGCAGTTGCACTTTTTACTCCTGCAGAAATCAAGTCTCATCTTGTGGTTCCAGGCAATCAAGAAATGCAGCTTCACAAAAGGAGGAAAAAGAAAAGGAAAAAATAAAAAAGAGGGAGATTCCTCATCAGTTAGGAATGAATCATTTTACAAATGGCTCATGTGATCATGGTCACATGGTTTTGCTGCAGCTGGGTTCTTCTCAGGTCATTTTCACATCTGCCACACACTGCAATTAAATTCCAAGAAATCAAAATTTTTGCATTATAGCAAATTTATTTGGAAAAAAATATACACACGCCTGGGATGAAGCTCCAACTTTCGGTAACTGTTTGAGACCTATCTGCTTCCTAGAAAGATCTTTAATTCACGTCACATCTTTCATTCAAGGATGCATTGGTGAGTCAAACAAATTCTTGACATAAAATTTAATCATTGTGGCTTAAGTGCTGACCTGTCCTCGACTTAACCCAAGCTTTCTGTGTTTTCAGAAAGGCAGGCTTAGCCCCCACATCATCTCTTCTTAAACTAGGTGCTGAACTACAATACCCATCCTTTCCAGCCTGCGTGAACAGCACACATGGAAGTCGCCACGTTGGGAAAGGCCATTTCATGTGGATTGGCATGTGGTCTGTCTGGATTTCTCAGAGATGCTGCTCTGTTTTAAAAAGGCTTTGCGATGTGCCAAGGCAGAAGGAACAAGCTACAGAAACAGGCTTGAAAAATTCCAGGGAGCAGAGAAAGCGAGGAGAAAGTCAGAAATAGAAGCCGTTTGAGCAAGAGCAAGAAATGGAGATTGGACAGCAGCAGCAAAGATCAGGAATGACGTGAGAATAAAACGTGGACCAGGAGGGATCGGTGTCACCTTTGAAAGTGCAGTGAAAATGAATCTTCCATCCACTTTTGCTCTTCCCGAAAGAGGCTTCTCTCTCCTCTCTAAGTCTCGTCTCCACTTGCCTCTAACCACAGCACAGTCCTGCCCTGGCAATCCTACCTTTTCTCCAAGGACGTGGTCTTTATCTTGTCCCCAGCCCATAGATGAGATAGTCTCAAAAGTGTCCCTATCTATGCAGGGGTCAAAGTGGTGCTTTCCCCCTTAATCCAGTTGGTCTGTTAGGTTAGTCACTGCATTACGTTGGAGGGAAGTCAAGAGCCTGAAGTTATTCAGAATGGATGCAATAAAGGAAGAGACGGATACTGAGAGCAGCAGATTTCATGCCGTTGTAGGTTTCTGCTGACTCCAGGTTGGAAGGATAATACAACAGCGAGGAATGGCTGTACTTCAGCTCTTAAAATGTCACATCTGTTGTTCACAAAAGGGGCAAAACTTACTGCTGCTAAGTAAATGCCTGGTATGCTGCCACGTTTCCTTGTTCTCAAGAGTGTTCGTTTGCTTTGAATAGTTTTTAGTAACCATCTTTCCAAGACAAACATCAAGGGTGAAGTAAAAATTATTGGAGCAAAACAATGATTATCTTTTGGCTAGGTTCCCATTATTTGAAGTTTGGGGAGAACAATAGGGCCTATCTTGTGGCTGGTACGAAATGCCCTGCTCAGGGAAATCTGTACTTCGATTTTTCCCCACTGACCTTATATGAAAGTGAAGAACATTTTGTACTGGCTTTGTTTCCTATTTTGACCTTCGCATATGAATTCACCAATACAATAATATACTACTCACTTGAGACATAGATGACCAGGCTCAAATTATCCTGCTTTGGATGCACTGTGCAAAGAGCCAGCTCTCTGGAAAAGGCTCTATTTCTGGGAAAGGAAGAAGGAATGAGAAGAAGAGGATGACCAACAACAGGGGTCAACAACGACTCAGTTATACTAGTGGCAAAGGTGCATCACTGGAAGACCTGAAAGGCTATGTTAGGGATAGATTGTCATGGAGAAAATCTGTCTATGTATGGTAGCCAAGAGCCGACACCAGTTTGGTGGCACATAATAATAATTTTAAAAAATCAAAATATTAGTTGTAAAATTATTGTTGTTTGCTATGTTTTTAGTATTTTCAAATTGCACTGTGCAAATGTTTTAAATAAATATATACATTACATGTGTTATATATTAGCAGCACAAACCTGGAAAATTAATTATTTCCATGTATTTTCTTGAACTGACTTGCTCCTCTCTCAAAAAGGAATTTCCCAGTGGCACAGTGTGGCTTTCAGTCAGATTTCAGTGTACAGCAGACGTGACATTTGCCATAAGACAATCCAGGAGAAGTGTGCTGAGTGGAACAAGCCTCTTTACTTTGTCTTTATTGACCTGACAAAGGCATTTGACACTGTAAACAGGGAGGCTCACTGTCATCCTGAGACATTATGGATCCCTGATGAAATTTGTGAGGTTGATCGAACTACTCCACATTGGAATGACAGGACGGGTTCTTTATAAAGCAATACATCCGTTACATTTGCCATTTCCAAAGGGGTAAACAGGGTTGTGTGCTTGCCCCGTTCCTATTCAATCTGTTCTTTACTTGCATGTTGTCATATGCAGTCCAGGATCTGGAGGAGGTGGTATACATCAGCTTCCACACAGTCATTCAAGAAACCCTTTTTGCTGAGATTGTGCAGTCCTGGCTCACAAAACAGCAATCTTCATTTGATGCTGAACAAACTCACAGAAGTTGCTGTACTCTTCAGTCTGAACAAGTCTGAACTACTTCACCAGCTCATGCCACATACCAATCCTTTAGAGCCAAAAATAACTGTTAACACCCAGCTGACAAATGTAAACAGCTTCAAATACTTGGGAAGCATCATCTTGAGTGATGGGTCTTTGAACAAAGAAATTGACTCCAAAGCCAGCAAGGCCAGCAGGAACTGGGACAGCTGAATACTGCTCAATCAAAACAACATCTGTATGTTCACAAAGCTAAAATCTACAACGTTGTGGTTATCCCTTCCCTCTTGATATGGATATGAGTCCTGAACTCTGTACCAAAGGCACATCAAACAACATACATGCTGTCCGCTCTATCCTTGGCAGTCATTGGCAAGACCATGTCTCCAACCTGGAGTCTTGGATCACATGGTATCTACCAACATCGACTCCTTGATTATCTGAGTTCAAATGAGATGGGTAGGACATGTCATCAGGATGGATGACCACCATATGCCTCACCAGTTGCTCTACAGTGTGCTGGAAACTGGGAAGAGACTTTGAGGTTGACCAAACAAGCACTATTTGTGGTACAGGATTTCTTTGCAGTGAAAGAAACCCTTTGCCATTGTGACATCCAGCCAAAGGAACTAGAAGCTGCAGCTACTGACAGAACCTACCAGTGAGAACTGTGCTATGAAGCCTCCATCGTCTTTGAAGACAAGTGCCACCAAAAACTGATAGAAAACCCTGAGTGGCATGATAGAATAACACCTACAGTTACTACAAAAATGGACATCTCATTGTACAAGACTCTGTGCTCTTCTGACTGGGACTCCAGAGCTACTTCCATGTCCAGAGCACAACAGCATGTCTTCTTCAAAGGAGTACCATTTTGGGGTCTTTTGAATTTTTTCAGCCTTTATTGGTATGGTAGCCTTATTGTAAATCCCAGGATTGTCTCTGAAATGAAAATTATTATTGTGTACTTATGTTATTATGGCCTTTATTCTAACTATTAGAACAAGGCTCAAAAAATCTAACTTGCCATAATAGGGGAGCAAAGAAATAACCAAATCTGTAATTCTTTTGTAAATCTAGTTAGTGGCTATCTGGATTTTTGCAGCCTAGGCAAGGGCTTCCAATCACTATTTCACAGTTTTATACATTCCAAAAGGTTACACCCAATCAATTATCAAATAGCTGATTTTCCACTTCTCTGACTTTTATTACTCATATGGCTGAAAGTGTCATTATTTCTGAGGATTTGCCATCTTAGAGATAGGGTTATGTTCACAGGGAGTCTTGGATCTATTTAAGGATAGTTATCTGGCCCTCTAATGTTTCTTCCTTGTCGATGAATTTTATTTTGATTTTTTTCCAATTTAATATTGGCAAAATGCAGAACATAACTAGAAAACCTTATCTGTTTCCTGAAAATCTGAGATAATTCCTGAAGGTCACAGCATAAAAAAAAATGGAATGAACATTATTGGCTCATGGAGATCCAGGTAGAGAGAAGACTACAACTCCATTACCATATTGGGTCAGAATAACAGCATCTACATCGTAGAGTTAATTTCTTAATTGTTATTTCATATAGGTGGACCATCTGGATCTCATTAGGTTGGTGTATCCTGTCTAAAGTTGTGGGTAACAAACTTATGCAGGTCCATAAAGCAGAGAAAGGATGCTTGTTCAGTCAATTCAGACATGCAGTTTAGAAGACAATCAGTCCTAGAGGCTAAAGAATTTTCTAGTTAGGGATATAGAATAATAATAACAACTAGATTAAAATCAGTTCAGGATAGAAGTGGTCAATGATGAAAAGCTGCCAGAAGCATCACTGAATTCTAATGCTTCTGAAAGGTAGGCAGATAATATAATCTCAGTGTTGCCTATTTCAACACAAAAAACAAAACTTAAAAAATTTTGAAGTAAATATTATTATAAATGTTAATATATTTTTCTAAAAATATAGGACTGTTTCGTAATCAAATATTATTAATAATTCATTAATGTACTAGGAGACTTAAAGCTTTAAATTAAATTGATCTATTTTTAAAATGTTTGCAAACGTGTTGACAGAGCCAGTGTCAGGAACAAAGGACTAGGTCCAGATGTTCAAGTTCATGCTAACAGATTTATTTGGTCCTGTATAACTACAGTAATTTGCCCAACTGATTATTGATGCTGGGAAGGACTGAAGGGAACAGGAGAAGGGGACGGCAGAGGATGAGATGGATAGACAGCATAGTCAGTGCGATGGGTGTGGGCTTGGGTGGACTCCAGGAGGCCTTGCAGAACAGGGAGGCTTGGCATAATGCAGTCAATGGGTTGTGAAGAGTCGGACACGACTGCACAACTGAACAACAACAATTTCTAAGCTAAGGTTCCATGGCTCTCTGGAGGGGTTGGATTTCTTATGCTTGAGGATGCAAAGAGATTCCTGGCTGATTCCCCACTTCACTGCTGGCTTCGCCCTTCCTCCTCCCACAGCCAGTGTAGTTTAATGGTTAAAGTGGGGAAGACCCAGTCTCTGGTACTTTCTTAGTCTTAGGTGTTCAGCAAGATGACAGTGGACAATCACTGTCTTTCAGCTTTAGACTGGGAAATTGAAAAACATCTATCTACCAACCAGCATTAACTCAACATGGATTAAGGTCCATAACTCGTAATGAATAGGTCTTCATCCTGCAGTGGATATTCAGGCTAATAGCATTAAATGTAATAAGTCAATAATCAAACTTTTCCTCTACAAAGATAATATGTTAAACAAACATATAGGGGATTATTGGAGGCATGGCTGAGAACTCCCACTGTGTAATTATAATCTGGATATCAAGAGGGCATTTTTAAAAATAATCATCTTTCATTACTCATGAGATCAAAAGCATGAGACAAGATCATAGAATGTGTTGAGAAAACATTCATGTTGCATGTTTTTACTTGTCCATCTAAAGAGATGCTTGGGTTTGGAGCTCAAGGCTGCTATTGTTGGTCTTAACTTATAAAGCCCTTCATGACTTGGCCATCAGTTAAATTCAAGACCACATTCTTCCCACTATAATAAACCCAATTAATTCAATCTTACTGAGGAAGCCTCCCAGTATTTCCCTGGTTTTGGGAAGTGGTGATGAGGGATGGGGTGAGATAAGATTCAAGGGTGCTGCTTTTTGACAGCCATATTGGACCTTTGGAATGATCCTCAGTAGAAATTAGGGCATGTGGGGACATATCACAAGTCCTGTGCAGGTTGGGGAGGGAGTATGAGAAATGCCATGTGGGTTGGATGCACAAGGGGGTGGCGTAGGTTGGGGAGGATACATGGGCTGTGAGGTGCATGAGAGATTATTAGTTAGGAAGAGCTTGCAGGGACATGGTGTGGGTTGGTAAGAGTTGTGCAGGGGTGAAAGGCAGCACATGGACTGGGTAGGGTGTGTGGAGGCATGGAAGCAGCTGGCATGGCAAGAGCCCAGAGAGGCTGTGAAGGTTGCATGAGTGGGAGATTCTTACCCAAGCAATTTGTGATCTTCCCTGCCATCTTCCATTGACTTATGGAAAGCTATCACAAAGTCTTGGAACTTAGGAACTTGTGACCATGGCCAAAGCAGCCACAAGTTTTCCAAATTTCATTCCTATAGGAGTAACGGGTCCTGGCATTCTGTAAATTAGCCCATTTGAAGTACTGTATCTTAGTTCAATAATTGTTCCCTTACGATGCACCATTTCACCCATTTGAAGGTTACAGACAGACATTTGGTAGGATATAGATTAAAATCAAGATAATAATTAATGGCAATAAACATTTACAAATTGTAACTCAGGACAAGAATTTAGTATGATCTCTGCCTAGTCTAAAAATGCTATCTTTATTACCAAACAAACCTACAGGTGAAATTATGATCCAGGAATGTTTTCCAAGTGAAACTGAATTCTGTATCAGATTAGTTTCTCAAATATGAGATTATTTTTGACATTGATCTGTACGCCACAACTTAATTCACCCTTGTTCCGTAGAAGGTGTATACAATTGCCAATGAGAAGGAGAGTATTTTAACAGCTGCAACTATACACAGTATGTTTGTATTGTATGCTATGTGATATTTTAATATGTAGATCCAATCTAATATTATTTTGAATCATTTATTTAATTTATAATGTTTGCAAATCTGTACCTATATGCTTTCTTTGTATATTTTCCCCCTTCTTGGGTTATCCCTGCAATTATGTTTTAAAATATTTATTGAAGACAATTTAGAAAAAGGATCTGGATGGATGGCTTTAGTCAAGAATTGAAAACTTCAGTCTGTTGATATAAAGCTTGAGACTCAGCGTCACTAAATTGCTATATGTGTTATTATTTCCAGTATTTCTGAAAAGTTTTAAGTTTCCTGAATTACTTTATGTAGCATCACAAGGCAGATGACCAAACTCTACAACTGTTGCTTGAGAGGTGTAGTACAAATCATGCCATAACAAGCAAAGAATGATCAAGGATGGGCAAGGATCCATCCAAACCAACCAGACCCAGAGTTAAGCAGACTACAGCATCATATTTTTATTTCAAATATAAAACTCTTGAAGATGCAGACTAAATATTCCACATAATCTAAGAAAGCAAGAAACCTGCAGTCATAACTATTTTGTTTCATTGATCAGATATTATTTCTGTTCTCTTAAATTTTTCTTCCAAGTAGGTTATTTTCATAAAGTGCAAGGAAGGATATAATGTACAAAAGAAACCAGGAAAAAATGAACACTGGCAAATGCAATTAAACCAACAGCCCAGATCTAGCTTGGCTATAAAAACAGATGGGTTTTCATAACTTCCTTGAAGGCCAAGATAAGAAAGAGGCTGATTTCAGACAGAGGTGACTTTTAATAAATAGTTCTTCTTTCACACATTATAAGAAACAAAGCCAACTTTTGATGACCTAAAAGCCAGGAAGATAAAGCTCTTCAGAACATTTTGGTCCCCAATGGTTTATTTAGAGCTCTTCAAAAGATGCAGTTGTTGTATGGGAGCTTTCCTGTTCAATATCAAGAGTCCACCCATCTGGATACTTATCTTCAGACTAAATCAGGAAGGCATTTTCAGAATGACACGTTTTATTAAAAAGCAAAAGCTTTCAAAGGAACATTACAGTTAGATTTTCTCAAAGTCGGTCTGCCTGGGTCAAATGTCAGCTAAGTTGCCCTCATCTGTCTCAAACACTATCCAGACAATCATTCAAGCCTAGATTGATACACGTAACACTATTGAGTGTTATCAACACATTGATGACTTTGAATACATGCCATATGAACACATATTATAGTACTTAGTTGTACTGGAAAAATAGCAAAATGTCTTCTTTCGACAATGAAGGGCTGCATGTATTGGGAGGTTACAGGAAGCCACAGTTGCTCATCATGACTTAAATCAATGCCAGTGAGATGGAACAGAACAGAAATTGCCAATCACAACTAGATCAGACATTCATCCTGGAAAGACTGGCATCTTGCCTTTGCTTGACTGCCAGCTGAACAGCACTGAAGACAAATCCTGGTTGATTATATAGAAGGCATGGAGACCCAAGAGAGTCACTCTGTCCCACTGTTTCATCCTACTCTCAGTTATCTAATAACCCTAGTAAGACCATGACGAGAACTGATTTCAGATCAGCCATAATACTACTTAGGCCTTGAGAAGTCACCAAATCTTCCCAAGAATTTCCAGTAATTTTGAACTGGATGATTCTAATCAAGAACACTTTAATTCACACTTGGATTTTTAAAGCATTGCTGTCTTTAAGCCAGTAGCATTCTGTTTGCTAAAGTTTTAAATAACATGTATTTCATGAACTAAAGAACCGAGCACCCACATTTGAATAGACCCTCTAATGGAAACCAATGTGGAAAATAAGCCTAGGAGGACAAAGGTCTTCGCTGCCCAAGCCTCAAACCAACTCTGGTTTGGGAGAAATTCTTGGATCAGAGCTCAGTTTGTATTATACCTCTGGAACTGTATTGTAACTTTATTACAATTACTCCCTGCTATGTCGCATCTTCCTTGCCTGAGCTGACTGAAGCTATCTCAGGGCTGGCAGTGGACTTCCCCAGGCTGATGGTCCTGGGGGATTTCAATCTGCCCTCCCTGGGTTTGGC
>JANHZU010007331.1:12902-23943 GCA_032468055.1 Acrochordus granulatus | reverse complement strand
GAACACTGGCTCTTTGGCTTGAAACGGGGATGAGCACCGCACCCTAGAGTCGGTCACGACTGGCAGGGTCTCCTTTACTTAAGCAACAAATATTGCTTGTCCATGATTCTAAGGACAATTCAGAGTTAATTAATTCTTAAGAAGAACAAGTGCAAAATAGTGAATATTGGATTCAGGTTTCGGAAAGGCAACGACTGTTTGAGCCTCCGAGGAAGAAATCCTTCACAGTAAGTGTATTTTGATAGCCGAGCCAATTTCCGGAGTGGTGATGGTCTCTGCTTCCCTGGATGTGTCTGAGCAGCCATCTTTTTGGATTCCTGCACCGAGCTCAGCTGTTTCAATTTCTATCATTCTTTGAAGTGTGGCAAGAAAATCAAAGGCTTGGGCTACCATATTCCAAAGGAGGCAATTAGAACTATTACCTAAAAAAATGCAGCATCTACTGCATAAATATGTAATTTTTTTCCCAGAACCTCTACCTTTTCACCTAAATCAGTCTCCTTAACAATATGGTATCTGGCTGTCTCAAATTTGTATGTCGCCCAGTATACTGAATGTGTTATGATTTGGTGGTACACTTCTAACAGTTTGGGAAGGAAAGCATGATGCCCCTTCTACTTGATCCTCCAAATTCTTTATGTGGGGGAGAATGAACTTGAGAGACATTATATCCATCCTTTCAAATTACAATTACTACACTGAAAAATCCAAAAGGCAGTATGGATTTCTGTGGCTTTGCAAGGTGTTGACAATCACAAGAAAAATAAGACAAGGCATGTAATAGAGCTGGCCATAGAGGACTTCTGCCTCTTTCCATATCTAGGAATAGATAACTGTTGAGGAAGATGGAGTGAATATCCCATTCTTCATTCCCATAGTGTGTTCAAAAAATCAGCTTGTAGCCAAAGAATGTAGTTCTTTGAAAGAGAATAAAAAAGTTGGTCAGTGGTGAATCATCTGGGATCAGTTGAGTTGACTCATTGTGGTGTCTGTTGATTATTTGCAGTATTGTGATGACTCCAGTTTTCTACAAAAATGTGGAGTAGTTTTAAATCTCCAAAGAAGCTGCTTAAGATTCTTTGATAGAGATAATCAATGCAAATTCTTTGGTTTTCATATATTGTGAATTTGGTTTTAAAGGAATCAACATTTAAATGTTTCAAAAAGGTGCATGGTAAAAATAATTAAAAGTAATGCAATGAGTGAGCATGTCCATTCATATTAAACATGTCCTCAATATTAAATCCAGTGTAGGCCAACGACAATGAAATTTAGTTGAGCTGAGAATGAGTATGAAATTTCCCCCTCTCCACTTTCTTCTAATAAAATAGTGCTTCTCTATATCAAACTCTGCAAGTAATGCATTGGGTTCAGCTATACCTCAAATATGCTTCGTGGTCAGTGACAGAATCTGCTTGCACGTGTTTATGTATTCTACTTTTCTATCAATCAATAATAGAAGTGATGTTTTTGGAGCACAGTTGAAGAGGTGACTACTTTTGAAGCTCTGAATGATCTGGTAGTGGTATTATATCTTAAGGGTCCCTTACATTAGAAGAAATTATGTTCTAATGTTTAGAAGCAGGACTTCCTCTATTATTTTCCAGTGATCACCTCCTTGTCAGTGTTCACTAGCAGGTGAAAACGTACCTTTTTAGACAACTCTTACCAATTTTAAGTACATGTCATGTACAGCTCCGCTTATTTCTTCTACATGAACGTAGGACCAGCAGCCATTGGTATTGTAGGCTAAAACGCAAGGTCTCCACCAAAGTTATCAGCCTGCATTCTGGCGTTCTTTTCCCCACAGCAATAGGCAGATGCCAACCAACTTTAGATTCATCCCATAATGAACAAACAATGCAACTTCTCTGATCCTCCACAGTTCTCTTCTGCTATCTGAGCAAGGCGCTAATATATGCAAGCCCTCTGGAAAAGCATTACAAAACAAACAAGTGTTTTCCCAGTGTATTTGCCTGTTTGGTCACCCTCTTACACAGAAAACAATAAAAACGTGTGTTTGTCTGCCACAAACACCCAGCCTCTTTGCAATCGGAGCAAACCTGTCTTGGTGGCAGCCGAAAGGAACTGTTTGGCTTGGCATGTTAACAACCTGATCTTTGAAATGAATCATACTGAGGGAGAGATGTTTTTCATACGGAAAAATAGAAGAATGCTTTGCTATCTGTCATGGTGAATTAACTCAGAGGAAGACAGAAAAGAACCTTTCAGAACTGTGGAGGAAGTTAGAAATTCAGGAAGAACGTTCATGCATTGCCTTAACTCACAAAAAGACAGAGATTTGGAATGTCCACACCTTTGGAAGTTCCCACAAATCAGGGATGAGTGACTTAGCAGCTTAATAAGTCTTAATCTGAAGACTTTTACACTCCTAAACTGGCCGATACATGTGTGTCTTCATTAATATATGCTGATCATTCTCTTCTGCTCTTTCCGATTCAGCTAGGTCTCTAGTGATGGGTAAAGGCCGTCCTGTGATACAGGAAGCTAACTATAAAACTAAAATATTAGTCTTTCCCTACTCTGGAATAGTATATAAATGGATAGTGGGTCAGCGATGTGTAGAACAATATATAAATATTTACCTATTCATTTTCAGTCTAATTTGAATTGGGATATAAATAGGAAATTGGCACTGTTATTAGCTAGAAATTCTTCAAGGAATTCACGTTCAATTTCACTACTCTAAAAGGGGCCAGTTTGTTCCCTTAGCATTTCAGGTTTTTCAGCATTCCAAGATTTTATCTTGGCTTCTTAATAGAGTCCGGTATGGGTGCAGTGTAGAAAGGTAGAAATAATACAGTCAATTATGTAAAGGGGTGTTATGGGTTTCCCTTGAGATACACACACACACGATACCATATTCAGATATATATGTAGAATGTGGTTATTTTTCGAAAGCATGGATCCTCATCTGTGTGATTAATTAATTTGGGAAGCTGTAATATAGGATCCTAAAGGAAATCAACCTTGATTGTTCATTGGAAGGACAGATACTGAAGCTAAAGCTCAAATACTTTCACCACTGAGTGCAAAGGGAGGACACATTGGAAAAGACTGTGATGCTGGGAAAGATTGAAGGCAAAAGGAGAAGGCGATGGCATTGGATGAGAGCGTTAGATAGCACCATAGATGGGCATGGATTTGGGCAGACTCTGGGAGGCAGTGCAGGACAGGGAGGCTTAGCGTGCTGTGGTCCATGGGGTGGCAGAGAGTCGGACACGACTGAACAATAAATATTATAGGAATCCTCTTGTCTTTCCAAGTTACTATGAGACTCCATTGGAATTGTAAATAATAACAGTATGGAAATGGAGCCATCCCCGTTTGAATGTTTTCAGTTTACAGAAGGCACGAGCAAAGCAAAGTCTTTACGATATCAAATACTCTGAATTTGTTATCCCAAGATCAGAAGATCTGTTCTCCCCTTAATTTTGGCACATATTTTTCTTTGGACAACAAAAAGGCAAATTGCATGACTTCACTTACTATCTCCAAGTTTACAGTTTCTTTCGTAAGGCCTATTTAAATAGACTTCCCTCGTCCAACCTAGAGAAGATGTTTTGAAGGCACCAGTCTTCTAGTGGTATCTGTCTCTGGCGTTTTGAAAGCTGTGACTTATATCAAAAATTTGGGACTGCCAAAGACAAGAGGTGCGTCGGGTCCTTTCCCATAAGTGTTGCCATGTTGTGGGACCTCGGAAACATGCCACTTCCATGGCTGACTGACCCTTTGGGGCCCCTTCCCCCTGAGGTTTGGAGAGCCCCCACCCTTCGCCTTCTGGAGGGCTGCAAAGACCTAGCCTTCATCTAGGCATTACTTATGAATATTTTTGCAAGGTTCCCAGGAATAAATGATTTCTGTTATGTAACTTAACATTTTGCAAATACAGGCCCAGAGATAAGTTAAGCAGCTGTGAAATTGTTTGATGTTGCCATTGAAACAAAAGACCGGTGATCAATAATTCAACCACCCTGATTTTTTAAAGTTTATTTTGTTTAATTATTAATGTGCTGCGTCAACTGACCGGAGTCCATCATCGCATTTAGTGAGTCAGTCAGTCAACCAGTCAGCTATTTTGCTGGAGACAAGCCCAGTTTCATAGCTAGGGATAAACTGGGAAAAGAGAAACCTCAACTGTGGCATTCACTTGTTATACTGGTTTGGGCCTGAAAAACTTCCTAAAAGTTAACTGTGTGGTTATTCAACGGTCTAGCATCTTATAGTCCGCAAGGTAAGCGGGGAGAAAATGCTGCAGGTTGCAAAGCTGAGGAAGCGGTGGGCCCCGGTCATTGCGCCGAGGGTTGTGCGGCGACATCCAGGTGCAGCCCAAAATATCAAGCCAGAAAATTTGCAAGAGTCACAGCCCCAGGTTTGCTAATCAGTCAGGTGTTTCCATGGCTTGAAAGCTATCGAGTGCGTCAGGGGTGGGGCTGTGTGCCAGGTGCTTTGCCTTCCCACACTTCAAACGGGGCCTGTATTTCACCATCTGCATTTTTTTTTTAAAAAAATTATTGTATTGTTATGAGACATATGTGATACATTACCGTATTTCAATACGATGGCATTTATACAGTATTGAGCAGAGTGATTAACACGCTAATATTTACGTAATTTAAGTCAGGTTTTTTTTCAGACTTTAAGATGGGTCGGCTTCGGCTACATATGGTGGTGGGGAAGCTCACGCATCTTTGTTGCCGAGCTTGAAAAACACTGTCTTCGGACATTAAAGACAGAAGAAGGAATTGCAGTGTACTAATAAGCATAAGATGTTAGCTTTTATAGCCACAGCTAAATATAGCATCAATAAACGACTGCAAATTGAACTCTTTTTAATTCTTTATTTCCTCTCCTTCTTTGCCACCCTGCAATGATGGATCCCAGGAGCATTCTGGAAAGTAAAGATAATAGAGACAGTACTTTGCATCACAATTTGCTTTTGTCTCTAAAAAGAAGTGAAAAAACAAATTAAAAAAAAAAGGGTTCAAGGAGCTGGCGGGCACCAAGGGGAAGCATCTGTGATCATATCGTATCTCCATGTGACAAGCTTATACGATGCAAAGCAATTTTTGCTTGCGGTCACAGACTCTGTGAATTGCTTTGGTTGGTATTGCATCTGGCATAGCAGCTGAAGCACTTTCCTGTCATATCTATACATTACCACAATTCTTGTTCCCGTAACCTTTAACTGGGCAAAGCAGTCCATCGTAAGGCAATCATTTTTGAACTACGGTACCTCAAATGGGATAACTTACGGAATGCATTCGAAATCTGGGACTCGTAACTCCCTCAGGAATGAAACCTGGCAAGTTTTCTCAAACATCCTGTTCTGTAAAAGTTTTATAAAAAGTTTTTTATAAAAGGAAGGTCAGCAGCCTGAGTCTGAGACCCAAGCGCTGCCATGCAGCAGGGTGAGCTCCTCTTGTCCGCCCCAGCTCCTGCCAACCTAGCAGTTCGAAAGCATGTAAAAGTGCAAGTAGATAAATAGGTAGCACCTAATTCTGCGGGAAGGTAAGAGTGTCCGTGCGCCTCGTCGTACAGTCATGCCAGCCACGTGTCCACAGAAGCGTCTTCAGACGAACGCTGGCTCTTTGGTTAGGAAACGGAGATGAGCACTGCCCCTAAAGTCAGTCACAACTGGCAGGGAAAACCTTTGCCTTTGGTCAAGCATTTCATGACATAATACAACATGTCGTAAAGCATTTCCTATGGTCAGCTCTTGGTGTTTGGCTGCGCTATACATGGGCGGCTTTCAATGCATCCAAAACTTTTTTCAATGCATCCAAAACTTTTCAGAATGCATCCAAACTCTGGAACCCATGACTTCCATGGAATTGAAATTTGTCAAATAAAAAAAAATAATGACATAAAAATTGTCATAAAACATTTTACGACATAATGCAAAATGTCATGAAACACCTCCCATGTCAGCTTCTGATGTCTGACTGTGCTTTCAGGTTCAGCATGGGCTACTTTCAAGGCAGATACATTTCTGAATATCTCCCTGAATTTTTAAGAACTTTTCTAGTTCCTTAGAAACTCTGCAACTGTTAAAGGCATTGAGGAAGCTGGATAGGAAATATCTCTGAAACAATGACCCCGCAGATCACGAGTTTTCTAATAATAGTGTTTTTCAGGTTGTCACGGCATTTTTCATACTAAAACTGAAAACAACCAGTGGCAGAAATAAAGGAACAAACAGGTTTCTTTATGGCTTATCTTATGTAAGAGGTCAACTAAGGGGAGAATCCTATAATAATTCCTTGCTGATAAAGCAAAATTATCACATTACTATATTAGGTTAAACTAAGTGCTTCTTTCTTTTCAGTCATATAATAGGTTTATTTCCATGAAAGAATTAAAATATCCTTCTTCATATAATGAACAACTACCGTAGTGGAAACCTTAGCAAGTTGGGTTTAATTGCCAAGCAATTTTCAGAAAATGATATTCTCTTCTGAATCCTCTAAGGCTGAGTTTAGAAAGAGAGAAGGCATTTGTAGTGGTGTGTGGGAATGACCTTGGGAAACAGGCAAAGAGATGCAGCCCAGGGAACAGTCAGATAAAAGATAACAAATGTGGTGGGCTGGGTGAATATCTCAGAAGGGACCCTTTCTAGTTTCTTGAGATATAAAGGGGAGGGGGGAGAGAAATACAATTAGACGAGTAAGATTACTATAGTAGTCTATATTACAGACTACTTACAATAAAGTAGAATTGCTCATCTGGCCACCTGGTCTACCTACAAGGCTGATAGCATTGAGGCTACAACCAGGAAACAGGTACAGTGCTGGGCCTTTCAGAAGACTGACCCTGGTGGGCTATGGATGGACTCTGGAGATGATCTGGTGGATCTAGAGTGTGATATAGAATTGATCAAGGTTACCACGGAATGAATTCAACGAGATATCATAACATGGCAAAGCAAAGAGCAATAATTAGCAAGTCAAATAGAAAATAGGACACCTATTCCCTGCAGTTTGCCCACTTTACTTTGGACATTGTTTTGAAAAACATAGATGGAAAACATCTTGCCACCAATAGTAAATGACACTGGCCATCATACAATTATCTATCCAATGCAAGGCCAGATTAAAGCCAATTGTTGTCCTAAACAGAGCCCTACAATAGCGGCCTTTGGCTCTTCCCCTGGTTGACTGACAAGTGCTGCACGTGAAATAAGGATTAAAATTAGGTTTTCTTCCAGGCAATTCTCCAATCCAGACGCCACAACTACATTAAATATAAACTTTAAAAATAAATTTATTCAACATTAAATAGCAGTAAACAATTTCCATCTTTTGCAGTTTCATATTGTTTCATATTCAGTGTAAGGCACCTCCAGAAACCTCTATAAAGGAGTTGGCAGATGAACTTTTGAATGAAATCTTTCAGAGGACTGGAAAAGAGCTGATGTGGTTAATCTTCAAAATGAGGAATAAAGAGGATCCAGGAAACTACAGACCAATCAGCTTGGCATCAATACCTGCGAAAATCCTAGAAAAGATAATCAAGCAGGAGATTTGTGAGCACCTACAAATTAACCAGATGATTACTAGAAGCCAGCAGGAGTGTGTTATAAACAGATCATGCCAAACAAACTAATTGCCTTCTTTGATAAAGTGACCAAATTAGTGGAAATAGTGCGGATATAGTATACTTGGAGTTCAGTAAAACATTTGATAAAGTAGACCACAGCTTACTACATGGTAAAATAGAACAATGTGGGATAGACAGTCTGACCACCAGATGGTTTTATCTTGAGCCCAGTGCTCTTCAACATTTATTTTCATAAATGACCTAGTAAAATTGCAGAGATGACTGCAGGGCTTTTGACTGAGTGACCTTCAATAACCGAGAAGAGGGTTGCTGTTGTGGGGAAAAGAGGAGGAAGAAGGGACAGAAGGGATGCTGAGTGACTTATCTAAGTCATAAAAATGGGAGAAATAAAACCTAATTAAAAATGGCCTTTGTTCCTAAACTTTTGCAACATCTCTCTGTTCAATATTAAATGTTGTCTTACATCGGTTGCATGCAGATAGGACATCAAAAAAGCCCTCTTGAGTTTTGGGAGTTTCGCAAGAGCAGATGACTGAGGCATTTGAGTGACTGTGCAGGGAGACCTCCTGCGATGATCGTCCTGACTAAACTTGCAGTCTGAACTTCGCAGCGGGAAAAGTGTTTCGCAGTACGGCTGGTGGAGGAAAAGGGTATACGTGAAATACATTGATGGCAAGCAGTTGCTCCATCCTGCTGTGGTTGGCATTGCATCACAGGAAATGACCGCATCTGTTCGAGTGTGTCGGGCCAATTTCCCTCCGTCAGGCTAAGTGTATATTACATTCGGGCTATTTCCTTTACTTATGTTAAAATGCCAACCTGTTTTAAGCGCAGTTTATGCAACCGTGGCTTGCTACGAGAACCAGAGCGGGACTTGTAACCACTCTTGATCATGCGCATTTCAGATGCCTATTCTAGATCATTTCCGTAAAAAACGATCATCCCGAGTTTTGCTGTTTTGTTTGTTTGTTTGTTTAAATCCCCACTCCCATGTCTTGTCTTTCACCAGATCACAAGTAATTTCTAGTCTTTGGAAACAGGCTTAGCTTCGTCGGCGAGCTCATCTCATTTCCCCAGTAGCGACATGCTGTGCCTTCGAGAGTAAGCCAACCTCTGTTTTGCCAAAGTAACCCAAGCGAGGACGGGCTTTAAATCGCGTGAACGGGGGCTGGGAGATAGTGTGAGAAAGGCCATAAGAAGTGCAAACAGCACAGGTCCGCCTTGCGCTGGGCAAGCTAGCGCTCTGACCTTGAGACTGTCTCGCTGACGCAGGCTTGGTCCTGAGCATCTCATCCCCTTTTCTGTTTCATGAGCCGGAAAGCAGTTTCCCTTGGGAGCAGGCAGGGATTTTCGTGTCTGTGATTATTCTATAGACGTCGGTTTCAACAAGGTGTCAATGCTTGCACTCAACAAGGAAATAATCAAAGTTGTAGCAGAGCAGATATGAGTCATTTTTAAGAGAGGGGACTTCTCAGCACGCGGTGTATTAAAGGTGGGCCCTCTTTTGTCCTCGCGTTTCCTGCATTACTCTGCAGAAGGGAGCCTCCTAATTCTTATGATAAAGGATCTCATGATGCTCAAGAAAACCATTTGGGAAATGAGATCTGAGACTTTTAGCACCTTCGGCTTCCTGGTCGGCTGGGGATCCAGGAGACTTCCTGGAAAAAAATACCAGCTTTATATGGTGTGTATGATCGCCCTCCAAAGTCCATTTTTGACCAACTTTTTGTGACTTGCAACGGCTAATAAAATGCCTGTAGCTGGGCACAACAGAAATATTTGGTCCAGGGGTTAAGGGGCTGGCCTAGGAACAGGATAGTGTGAGTTCTAGTCTCCTTTCAGGCATGAAATGTGGCTGGGTGACTTTGGGCCACTCACCAGGAGGTTGTGAGTTCTCGTCCTGCCTTGGGCATGAAAGGCAGCTGGATGACCTTGGGCCAGTCATTCTCTCTCAGCCCAACCCACCTCACAGGGTTGTTGTTTGGGGAAAAAGAGGAGGAGGAAGGAGCATTGGGTAAGTTCATCACCCACAACATCTCCAAACTTGATAAACTTTTGCATCAAATTCCAAACTTCACTTATTGCCTCCGTTTAAAGAAAATTTAGGAACGGATAAAAAAGCACCGGTTTCAGAATGTGGAGGGATTCCATTTTTTTACTTCCCTCTACTGAGCAAGTTGTACATTTACTTTAAGTTTCTTCGCTAGTAAGCAGTCTGTAAAAGGACAGGTCCTCTGCTAAGTTGATGCAAGAACCTTTCATGAGGAAGTTTGTCAAGGGATTTTTTAAAAATCCAGGCATACAATGTTAACAGAGCTACTTCCATCCATAGGCCATCAAAAAAATCCAAAAGCTTGGTGATGCATGATTCACCTTTGCAGTATGCAGGTTGGTTCTCCTTCAGTAAGACTTGCTTCTAGTCATTTTTCTTTGAGCACTAGTTCTACCAATTTATCTAGAAGATACGTTAAATTAATCATCCTATATTTTACCAGTTGTCCCCAAGTCACTTTTTAAAAATCGGTGTCACATTAACTGCCTTCCAGACCCCTCGTGCTGATCCTGATTTGAGGAACAAATTATATGTTTTGGCTAGCAATTTGGGTTCTTTAAGATCTTTTTGATGGATACCACCAAGATAGTGTGATGTATTATCCTACCCCCCAGTGGGAGGACCTTGCTGTGGTTGGGGGGCTTGTGTGCTCCAAAGAAGATGAGAGCTCTGCCAGAGGTTCAACCTTACTGGAGAGATCTCATCAGAGGAGCCAGACAAAGAGTGTCTCCCTCCCATAAAAATATGATGAGATATAAATTACAGAAACCCATACCAGTTCAGTTGCCTCCTGGGTTAACAAGGAGCATGCTAAATGTTGTTGGGGTTCCTGGACATCTGGTGAAGAATGGGCTACAGGACTCCAATGGAGAAGGAAATAGCAACCTCCTCTAGTATCCTTGCCAAAAAAAACCCATGGACAGCAACAAAGGACTAAAAGATAGGACACCAGAAGATGAATTTCTCAGATCAGAAGGAATGACAAATAGCTCCAGAAAGAGTGAAGTGGCTGGGCCAAATCAAAAAGAAGCTCAGCTGTAGATGTGACTGCAGGTGAAAGGGAAGTACGATGCCATAAAAAACTGTATTGCATTCGGAACCTGGAACATAAGATCTATGAATCAAGGTAAGCTGGATTTGGTCAAACATGTGATGGCAAGATAGAATATCAACATCTTGGGAATCAGTGAACTAAAATGGACAGGAATGGGCAAATTTAATTCAGGTGACCACTACATCTACTAATGTGGAATAGAATCCCTTAAAAAAAACAAAGTAGCCATCATAGTCAATAAAAGAGTGGGAAAAGCAGTTCTGGGATACAATCTCCAAATGACAGAATGATCTCAGTTCGAATCCAAGGCAAACCTTTCAACATCACAATAATCCAAGTCTATGCCCCAACCA
>JANHZU010007329.1:39127-60394 GCA_032468055.1 Acrochordus granulatus | reverse complement strand
TTTGGATTAAAGGCGAAACGTCTTCGACTTGAGAAAAAATCCAGTCCAGATGCCTGTTTTTTAAACTTTGTTGTGATCATGATTTACAACTTTCCCAGGGGAGTTCCAACAAACAACTACTTTCATTATTTTACCCCAGTTTATTACTACTGTAGCACATTCTGGTGGCCAAGTTTCATTACTATTACTGCTAAAAATTCTTAAGTGTTGTTGATGATGATGATTTTCTCTGTAATAAAGTTTCTGATTTATTATAATGCACATCACAGAATATATATAACATTGTTCTGATTCATTCAGAAACATTGTAATCAACATTATGGTTTGGAAATGAATGTAATCAACATTCTGATGATTTATCACCAGGGAATGAGACTGAATCAGACCTGTGCAAATATTCCTTTTTGACAGAGTTACATTAATTCTGCTTCCTTCATAGTAAACATGTTTTGCTACCAAATGCAATCTTTGGTGGACCTTCTTATGTTGAATATTCTTTTATGATCATTTGGGATAAATTGTACGTGCATTGTATAAATTATGACTGCTGTCTGTCATGAGCAAAATGAACATGTGCAGGATGCTTTTCCTTGTTCTCCCCACTTTTCACTATCCTGGCCCCATATATTTGGAAAAAATTCTTTAAAAATTGGATTAATAAGGGAACTGCTGAAAGTGAGATTTTCTTATCTCTCTTCAGAAACTATAACAGCTTATTTTATCTCTTTTTGAAAATTTTCACTGATTTAGCTTTCAAATGGAATTCCTATAGAAAGCTGGTTCATGGATAAAAATGACAATGAACTCCTAAAGTTGATTCCTTTTCTGGAAAAACTCGTAGAACTGGTAAGTATCCTTTAAAAGTATTTTTCTTCTTCTTAAGCCTTCATAGATAAACCTAATCAAGATATTGGTTCTGACTTAAGAAACCCATTTAGATATCTTTGAGTCACATCTCCCTTTAGGAGATGCTGTCTTCCTTTTATATCAGCACAATTTCCCTGATGTGCCCAAAATTACATATCAATAAAGGAACATAAAAAACTGTTCTGAGTGGCTAGACTTTTCAAGCTGAGTGCTCTGTCAAAGGTGAGGCAAGATGATGTAGAGCTTTTAGAGTAATGACTTACCACCTGTCTATATTCAATGTGTGAGTGAATTCTATTTTTTGGAATCCATGTTTTGATCAGAATGTAAGTCTATGAAATAGAGCTGAATCTTAACATAATGCAACTCTTACAGAGGTGTCTCCACAGAAAAATGTTTGGTGCATACATGTTTCTGCATGTGTTTGTTAGCCATTACATGGAGTGAGATTACACAGAACAGTAAAGCCTGAGTTTTAATTTGAGAACAACTAAAGCTGGTGGATGTTGCTCATTTAATCCCATCTGCCCCCAGGACTATCTTCACTAAACATAAGTTCAGTAAGAACTTTCAAACATTTCAGTAGCCATAAACTGGCATAAAATATTGGGTCCAGATCTTGAATCATTTAGGGGAAAGATGTGACAGGAATTATGGTTTGGAAATGAATGTAAGGTTCTCACTCCTGCTAGCTTTCTGGTCAATAAAACAACTCAAAGTAGAGGGAACCATGAAGGACGACTTCTCAGCATCCTCATGTCTTGTTTTAGTTGAATGTGGTGATTAACTGAAAATTCAGTCCAAGGAATTTTAAAAGCTGTGAAGAGGAGTTCAGAAGAGTAAGGTTGGATTCCAGGCCTAACACAGGCTGGGATTATGTCTAGGCTTTTCCTCCTTTTTCTTTCTCTGCAACAACCACCAGTATTTCTGGCTATGCTCAGATTCCAAAGGTTATTACAAATCAATGTTATTATAATATGTGCAAGATTATTACATTTTTGTTTTGCTTTCCCTGTTTCTAGAATGAAGATGTTCGACCTCACATCCGAGACAGATTTCGCTTGCATGATTTACTACCCCCCGATTAAATTCAATTTTTTGTTAAAGAACTGAAGGGAAAGAAAATGCAGGATCCTTTTTTCTTTTTGGACTAAAACAAAAACATTGCCATTACTGTTGAAATTTTTGCATTTTTGTACCCTTTCTCACTTTTCTTATCTCTGGTGCCCAACAGTAATAAAGGGTTACAGAAGAACTTTATATGGCCAAATAAAAATACGTACAGTACAGTAGGTAGGCTAGAACAGAAGTGTTTTAGATCTAGTGCAACTCCAGTAATTATTTTTAATGTACAGAACATCTGCCGTTTTTAAAGAATTCTGTTTCTGCCACCAGCAGTTTATCCTCTAAAAATACAGGATTTATGAAATCAGAGATTGAAAATGGACTCTTGTTTTCTCTCTGTTTGGTGCTCTCTAAGTGGGCTTGTAGCCACTTTGTGTTACTTTTAAATTTTTCATTTCAACAGGAATGGCCAGTAATTTTTTTCCTGTTAAGGTTTATAATCTTTTTACACTTTTGATCTGTATTCAGTTTTAGAATTTCATTATGCATTCCTTTTAGTTGAGGTGGTTTCATATTTTTCGGGGAATAGCCAAGTTTTATTCCTTTTTATTATTATTCTATTGAACGGCCATTTTCCTGCTTTGTCTGCCTGCATACTGTATATTTGTTTTTAAAAAATTATCTAGTTTTATTCCATATAACTTTCTCATACACACATACACCCACACACCCCTGTAATATTCTACTGTAGTGGAAATCTTTTTTTAAAAAAATCAAGAGACTGGCTAGATAAGAGATATAAGAATGACTAATATTCAGAATATTTAAACCATTGTGATGGCATGTGCTGTGGACAGATGACTTCTTGTGGTGTGCACAGCTCACAGAAAGAGATTGGTGCCTAGTCTTCTGTGTGTAAGAATCCTTGAGAATTTGCTTGGTCTGATGCAGATCCTGCTACATTAGGATCCCCACAAATTAAATACGGAGAGCATTGAGAGTCTTGTATGGGTTGGCCCCTCTAATTGCAGTTAGCTCCAGTCAGTTCGAAACTTTGGTGTAGCATGGTCCCACCACAGTAACCCTGCCTAATCCTGTGGTCCTGGACACTCCTTTGCTGCCAGTGCTGCTGATATGCTATCATAGTGGTTTTCTATATTATATGAAAATAGTTTTCAAGCCTTGGTTCTCTCATGCAGGTTATACAAGAGGCTGATATTTTTTTAATGGAGCATAATCTCCTTTTTGGAGGCTTTTTATGGAAGGGAAAAATTTGTAAAAGCTTTGCCTCTAAACTGCATAGACACGCCACAGGCTTGGGCTGTTCTTATGTAAAGGATGTTGCAGAATGGCACTTTTTCTAAAGAGGTTTGATATTTTGTATGCTTGTTAAAGAAAGAACAGTATTGGAAATTAAAGGTGGACAACTGATAATTGAGAAGTATGTCAATTAATTTTTTATGTATATTACCTGTTTACTTGTACAATTTTATTGTACAAATTACATGCAGCTTCATTTTGAATGAGTCCTTAAAATAAGGAAAACCTTTTTAGGAAAACATTTAATTTTTGTATTTTTTGATTTGAAAAAGCATGAGTTATATTGACTTTTTCCAATGTATTAATGAAGATTTTAACTTTTCATCAGGTTGAGTGTTTTCTTACTATATTATCTGTTATATATGTAGCTAGCACATGTGTCACTGAACTGTTAAAAAAGTTAGCATGTAGAGCAAGCCTGCTTTGTGGGAAATCATTATTCATTTAGCACAGAATTATGGTGAATTTTCTGCGAAAAGAGGAAAAAAGGCATTTGCTATCCAGAATGCTGACTTTTTTGTATTTAAAGAAAGGTATTTTGCTTGTGGGAAAATGCTACAGATTCATTTTAATGAGAATCTTTGAATTGTATTTATCTTTAGGGCATCTGGGCATCTGTTTGTCTTAAATGTCTTTATTGAAATAAAATGTACATAATGTTATATAATATATATATACACACACACACACATTATATATAATGTAAGTAAGCGTTGTGCGTATGTGTGTTTTCCCACACATGGTGATCCCTGTAATCATTTCTTTCCTGTTTTGCCAGTAACTGCTATATTGATACCTTTGGTTTTGAAAATGTTAAATGCTCTCAAATCTATGAAAGTGAATTACCATCATTAAGAGCGATGCAGGAGTGTCGTTGACTCTCAAATTATTTTTGATTTGAGAGAAAGTAACTCCAATAATAATGAGCCCAAGCTGCTCCTCTGTGGCTTCTGATGATGGTGGCTCACAACTTTGTCCGCGGTCTCCAGAAGCAGCTCGCTCTCCTTCGAGCCTGCGCTAGGCCAGAGGGCTGTCACAGCCACCCACTGATCTTCCCCAGCTCCAGACCAGGACTGCGAAGACAGCGGTCCTTTTCTGAGGAACAGGAGGCGCCGGCCTTTGGAACTCTTGGGCGAGAGCGTGGTTTTCGTGGGAGAGCTTGCTTGCCGTGCTGCATCTGGAGATTATTTTCTGCAAGTCACTAACAAATTGAACAGCAGTCCCCATCTCGAGTCATGTTATGGAAACTGTTATTTGAAGGAAATCTGTACAGCGTCTTTTTAGAGTAACTTTTTAAAGCATATGTGCATTTTCATGAACAAAAATTATAAACCTGCTGCTTTTTGTTAAAAGTGGAACGCCGCAAATAAAACTTGGTTGAGATTTCTGATCACTGAAGAGAAGAAAACGAAGGAACGTGACGTTTTGCAACGCAAATGATGGGCGATCTGGGCAACTTCACCCTATTCAGGTCAACCAAACCAACCGCTGCAGGCTGCTCTGTAAATACCCATTAAACTTATCATTTTTTATTTGGTGCAAGTTTGGTTCTTCGTGTCCGGCGTCCCTTTTCAGCGGAGACGAAAAGCTGCTCGGCGGACGATGCTTCGGCTCACGCTCCGCCAACCTGGCGGCTCGGAGCACGTGAAAACGCGAGCGGCGCGGAGGCGGCAGCTCCCCGGCCGCTCGTTCCCGCTTCCGGGCTCGGGGGGCGCCGGCATCGTTCCTCGGTCGCTGGTGCGCGCTTCCGGCCTCTCGGGCTGCCGCGTCCCCGCTCAGCCACCGCGGATACGTCCCAGCGGAGCTTCGGCGGCGCCTGGGGAACGAGTCGGAGCAGCAAGGCGCGCACCCACGGCTGGCGACGGCCCACCTCGCTCGCGAAGGCGCCCGGAGGGCTTCGCAGGCGCATAGAGCCGAGGCCGGCCGGCGCCCCCAAAGCCGCTGCCCGCAGCCGGCGGCGAGTCCTTCGGGGACCCCGGCAAGCAGCCGGCGGGGACTCCTCCCACCCGGCGTTTTACGGCCTTCGCGCGACGCGGCCCCTTCCGGGGGAGGCTCCCGCCGCTCCTCCAGCCCCTTCCGGGGACGCCGGCGGAAGCTGTAAGCGCGGCGGAAGTCCCGGCGTGCCGCGCGCGGCCCCTCCCGCCTGCTGCCTGGGCGAGCCGCGAGCGAGAGGGCGGCGGTAAGATGGCGGCCGAAGCGGACTCATGGGGTAGGTTCGGCACCGGCGCGCCTGCCCTGCCCCTCCCCTCCGGCTGGCCCTCCGCTGACCTTTTCTCTGTCCCCGCAGACACGGACACCTTCGAGGCGCCGGATCCGCTGGCCGGGCAACTGCGGCCCGCCCCCGCCGTGGTAGCCACGGACCGCTGGGCGGGCGAGGACGAGGACGACGACGTCAAGGTGGCTGGGGGGCGCTCGGCGGGCCCGGGGCTGCGGCCCGGCCGCTGAGCGGGCGGGCGGCGGGCGAGGCCTCTCGGCGAGTGACCGGCGCTCTGCTCTCTCCCGACCAGGACAACTGGGACGACGAGGAGGAGGAGCAGCAGGAGGATGAGGAGAAGGAGGTCGAGGCCGTGGCTGTGGCCGTGGCCGAGGTGAAGCCAGGTGAGTGGCCGGGCGGCGGTCCTGGGTGCCCCGGTGCTGCGGGCGAGCGCGGCAGCCATTCGCCTCGGGTCGTCTCCCCGCAGCGCCCAAAGTTTCGGAGAAGAAGAAAGTAGCAGAGAAGATCCGGGAGATGGAAAAGCTGCAGAAGAGGAAGCAGGAGGAGCTGAAGCAGAGGGTAAGGCTTGCCCGGCGGCGGCGGCGGCTCCGTTCGCGCGAGCGCTGCCGGGCCAGGCGCGCGGGCGGGCTGCGCGGCAGATGCCTTGGCGCCCGCTTGGGCTTGCCGCCGCGCGCGCGACTGAGGGCTGATCGGGCCGCCCGCTTCTCCGCTTGGTGTCCCTGTTTAAGTTAGAGGCACCCGAGGAGCCCGGAGAGCTGACGCCGGAGGAGCAGCTGGCGGACAAGCTCCGGCTGCAGAAGCTGCAAGAAGAGGCGGACTTGGAGTTGGCGAAAGAAACTTTTGGTGAGTGGGGGGAGCGCTCGGTTGCACCCCTGCGCGGGCCCAGAGGCTCTCCTGGGGCCCTCTGAGGAAATGTCTGAACTGCTGTTGTTAGCAGCTTCTGTGAGGCGTTGAAGCAGCCACCATATACTTTGCTCATTTCTTGACAGGTGTAAATAATATATGTGGAATAGATACTATGAATCCATCATCAAAAGATGATTTTACGGAATTTGGGAAATTGTTAAAAGAAAAAATAACACAGTATGAAAAATCTCTATATTACGCTGGATTTTTGGAAACATTAGTTCGAGATATATGTATTTCATGTAAGTACATCTTAACGAAATAGTATTGATTTGCACCTTACTTAACTTGGAAATAAAGACTGGTTAGAACAGTAGTCTGGTGAAAAAAGCTAGGTTGATGGACCAAATTTTCTCTTTAATTATTAACTCTTAATCTAAGAAAGTTTTTGTAACGTACTTCTGTTTTAAGGCTACTGCTAATATAGTTGGGCATTTCTATCATAGCCACCTTTTTTTCTCTTCCGCCTATCTGATTACCTATTTATTTTAGAAGATGATCACCTGGGTTGTTCCCAACACATTCTACAGTTTTCAGAAATACCTAAATATACATTAACTTAATTTAGAATCATTTGAGGAAAAAAAAATCTCAGTTCATTTCCCTAAATGGTTTATCGGATTTAACATTTCAGCCCATTTGGCTTGCTTGTAGTTTGAAAGCTTTAAGCAGCTGCTGTATTCTTCTATGAAGATGTAGCCAGACCACTTCCTAAAGTTCAAGTTTTTTCTAATAACTATGTTAAAAATATCTGTAATATAATTTACTGAAAATAAGGAAACTGTTATCAATTCAGTGTATGCTTTTAAGGAGTTTTTTAAAATTATGTATTATAAAGCTATCTTATTCAACCCATATCTGATGAGCCAGAATAGCCTTATAAAATACATATCTTTGTTTCTCCTTGGTAATCCAGGAGTGTTGGTAGCCTTTTTTTTAAATATCTCTCCCTCTGTTGAGTTTGTTACAACAGAACTGAGCCAGTTATCTGTTGGTAAGGAAGGTGTGTTGTGTTTGCTGCCTTGAGTTGTTTATAAAATAATAAAATCAGGATACAAATAAATAAATGTGTATATTCACACAAACTATTCCTCATTTTTCCTTGACGCTTTATAGACTTACCTCAGGTTGATAACAGAAGATGTTAAACATATTGTGGACAGTTTTATCTCAAATATTCCCATCAAATCTAGATATTTTTTAAAAGTATGTAAGCAGAAGCACTGGAGAAGGAAGGCATGCTTGTTTTCTCTCAGTCAAATGAATATTAACTTTAGCACTTGATATTTTGCAATGTGCGCAAGATAAATCAACTTGAACTGTTAGTAGATACTTTGAGGAGAACAGTCATTTTCAGCCCTTCTAAGAAATCTGAGTGTATTTTGTCCTCCTGTTCTGGTTTTGGAAAAGGGTTCTCTGGAGAAGGAACAAATCAGAGCAGCAAGGGGCAGCTCCATCCTGAGGCTTGAAGGAGCAAGGGTAGGCACAAAAGTAGTTGGCTTCATCAAGGGAATTCAGGGTGGCTGTCTGGCCTTACAGTTTCAGACCTGAAGGCCAAGTATCTGACCTCAGCGGCTGGGGAAGATTGCCTGAAGGAAGGGGGGGCACTGGGATGGGGGAGGAGCTTGTGAATAGAGGCTTATTTCAGATGCCACATCTCAAAGAAACAGTAGACAAGTGACATCCTACAAAGGTCATATTTTGCCATGCAGTTTAAAGAACGCTTTCTGAAAAAATGTATGTTTTTAAATTATTGCTCAGTGGTGGATTTTAAATTTTTCCTATGAGCAGTATAGCTAGCCTTTTCAGTGGATAGGGTGGAAAAAGAAGGGCTGCTTGTCGTAGAGCTGGGCACTAGTTACACTATTTCAGTTCTCTGCTAGAGATTCTAATTTTCTCACCTTCCCCGCAACTGTGTGGTGTCTTACCTACCCATAAGCTATCGGCTTACCTACATTTTTCCTGAAAATATTTTTCCAGGCATCCCAGAAGTTTTCTTGTGATGTAAGATTCCTTTGCCACCCTTCTTTTGGCAGCAGAAAAAGCAAGCTGTAAATAATCCCTCCCCTCCTTGTTTGTTCTTTAGTGGAAGTCGATGACTTGAAAAAGATCACCAATTCCTTGACGGTGCTATGCAGCGAGAAGCAGAAGCAGGAGAAGGTGGGTAGGTGGGCGGCGAGGCTGGAAAGTTTTGGCAACTATTATATTCTGCTGGTCTTCACCTTGGGGGGATCAGTGAGTTGCTCAAGTGTGCCTCTGGCAGCTAACTTAGTGTCATGTTCTGGCTCCTTGAAAACAGATCCTGCTTTTAGACTAAAGAAGATGTGTCATCTCTTTTTCTGGCAAGCTGGTTAATTGTTTATAAACTTTGATTAGAGTCTTGATAAAAGTGAAAACTCCTTTGGATTCAGAATAAATGCAGAGGTTTATTCTGGTTGGTCAGGGTTAAGAATTTGGTACCTTCCACATTTTGGATTTCCACACTTGGATTTTATCAACCATGGATTTCTTTGGGAAAAAAAACTAGCATGGTAGTGTTCGTGTGCTTTGTAAGGGAATTGATGCTTGCTTTCCTTTTTCTAGCCCAAGATTGGAGCGGTCCAGTTGTATTCTTAAGTATGAGCTATCCTTTTTCCTTCCAGCAAAATAAAGCCAAAAAGAAGAAAAAAGCTACGGTGCCTGGTGGAGGCCTCAAAGCAACAATGAAAGATGATTTGGCAGATTACGGTGGTTATGATGGTGGCTACGTACAAGACTTTGAAGACTTCATGTGACCTGTTTTTTTCTGTCTGTTGGTTTGCCCATACTCCCCTTAACTGTAGCACAACTACTTTCATTTCAATTCTGCCAAATGCAACAATCAGAAAGTGCAGTATCTTTGGGCTGTTGGTTATCCTGTCACGACTTGACACATTGGAATACCTGTCTTGATGCCGAGGGAATAAAATTATGAAGCTCAATTTTTTATTCAGTCATAGGAAATAATGGGATATCAATAATGTGTGTCTTCATAGCAGCAAAGCAGCACTGAATTGGACATTAATTTTGACATGACCGAAATTGTATTATTACCAGCAGAGTTAGTAATAACAATCTTAAACTCTACCTTTTTTACAAGAATCTACCCAGAAAACAAAGGCAGTTTGCAGCAAATGCATGGGTTTTGCAGTAGAATTAAAAATGGCTTTTCACTCTGTTAGAACTTGGTTTTTCAGCGGCTTGAGGGACATGTGATGTGGCTATAAATTTCCCTGACTTCCAAGCTTGAAAAGGGCAAACGGGCTGTTTCTCTTGTGCCGGGAGTAGGAGGGATCTTCTCTAAGCAGTTCAGTTTACACTTTGCTGATTCTTTGGGACAATTCCTTGTCATCGGTTTTGGTGGCTCTCACAAGATGGCTGTTTTTTCATGTATAAGAATCCTGCTTAGCAAACTGCAACAGTTACAATAGTTCGGCAGTGTTAAGAATTATGACATCTGCAAATGTTTTATAAAAGCAACTAATTTAATAAAATTACTATTGTGAAGACTGAGATCTTTGGTCAGCTTGTGCTTCTCCCATAGGCAGTAAGAATTGCTGACAAGGACCAATCACCAGAGAAGGCTACTACTCTTCTTCTCTCATTCCACATAAGTGATCAAGTAGGTTGGCCCTTTCTGGCCACATCTCATGCATCCAATGTTGCCCCCCATTAATAGCCAGTAATTGAAAAGATTCTCTGAAGAGGAAATAGGTGATTTATCAAGACGTATACTCAATGGAATCTCTCTCTCAATGTGCAATATTTGTACAAATAGTAATCAGATGGCCGGAACCATGACATAGCTTCCAAAATCACTCTCAGTGATTCTGGAGGAATCATAGGCTTGTAAGGCTGGAAGGGACCTTGGAGGTCATCTAGACTAACCCAATCCTCCAGGCAGGAGTCCTTATACCATCCTGACAAATGGTTGTCCAAATGTTTCTTGAAAACCTTCAGTGATGGAGTACCCACAACTCTGCAAGGCAAGTTGATCCACTGCTTAATCATCCTCACCGTCAGGAAATTCTCCTTATTTCCATGCTGGGTCTCCCTTTGACAAGCTTCTACCCATTGCTTCTTGTCCTGCCTTCGGGTGCTACAGAGAATAAATCTATACCCTTTTTCCTGTGGCAGCCCTTCAGGTATAAGAAAATTGCTATCGTATCTTCTCTTTCTTAGGCTAAACCTAGTTCCTTCAGCCATTCTTTATAGGGTTTAGCCTCTCTGCACTGTTCCTAGGGCATCTTTGTACTGTGGTGACCAGAACTGGATGCAGTATATCGGGTTGCCTCATCAGCGCAGTATACAGCTTCCTGTGATCTTGATAACTATCCCTGTTGGTGCAGCCTAGGACTGCATTAGCTGTTTTGGTAGCTGCAGCACACTGCTGGCTCATCCTTAAGTGGTGGTCCACCAGGACGTCTGGATCCCTCTCACAGGCACTGCTGTTGAGCCAGGTGCTGCCTACCCTGTACCTGTACATTTGGTTTTTCCTGCCTAAGCGCAGGTCCTTAGTTTTCTCACCACTGAACTGCATCTTGCCGGCTAGAGCCCAGTGCTCAAGTTTATCGAGATCCTTCCAAATCTTGAGTCTATCTTCCAAAGCATTAGCAATTCCTCCTAGCTCGGTATCACCCACGTGTTTGATGAGCATCCCTTCAGTCCCCTCATCCAGGTCATTTATAAAGATGTTGAAGAGCTCTAGATCCAAGACAACCTTGAGGTATCCCATTGCGTGCTTCCCTCCACGTAGGTGTAGTTCCACTGAGCACCCCGTGCCTGGGTCAGCCAGCTCTGAATCCATCCAGTTGTAGTACCTTTTATCCTACATTGCTCTACCTTACCTAGTAGATTGTGATCTACTTTATCAAATGCCTTGCTGAAGGCCACAGCATTTCTTGGGTCCACTCATTTGGTCACTTTATCAAAGAAAGCAAAAAGGTTTGTTCGCATGACCTGTTTTTAACAAACCCAGAAAGCAATGGAAACCATCTTTTATAGCCTTGGCTTTCTATGGCAGGAGGATGGGACATCCAACCTGACTGCCAGCCTTCAGTCTTGCCTCCCTGAGGGCAGCCTGCGTTCCCAGTCCTGTACAAAGTGTCCAGCTTTCCCATGTTCTAAATTAAGAACACCAACATTTTCTGGTTCTAAGAGGAATTCACGTCCCTGGCACTTCCATGCACAAATTTTATACTGAAAATATACTTAGGCTTTTTTCTGGTTTATTTTATGTTGATGGGGGCTCAGGTTGCAATTCTACTTTGCCCAGCCAGGATAAGCTAATTGGCCAACAAATCGTTCAGACAGCAGCCTGTCTGGGCGTCATTCAAAAGCATGTTCACGACATCGTAGAACTGATTGTCATAGGCCAGCTTGTAGTACACGTAAATGTCCTCGCAGTAGGTCAACAGCTTCTTCAGATTTCTCAGGGCAGATTCGGTCTCGGTGTGCTGCTTGAACCTGAAACAGAGGATCTCTCGGTTAACAGATCCCTCCCTCTTTCCCCGCTTGAAAATATGCCAGTCACTTCCTTCTTCAAGAGGGTAAAGCGAGGGCAGAAAGCTGCATTCCCAGCTGTGTAGAATAGGCAGAAGCAGGTGGCAAAGAGGACTCACCTCTGGGCAATCTCCTCAAAGGTGCTGGCCTTGAGCAGGCCGTGCTGCTTGTACTCTTCCAGATAATTGAAATCGCCCTTCAGGATAACTTGCTGATAGAGAACTTCTGACCAGTCTGGAGCAAAGTCATATGCCTCGGCCACCACTGCTGCCTGGAGAAAGATGGAAAGAATCAAGAGGGATCCCAGGGGTCCCGCCGGACTTAGAAAGCAGGTGGCTTCCTTTGATCCACAGCACTCCGGCCTCCAAGCCATATTACAACTGCCATGTATGAACAGCGGTGGAGCCCAATGTCCCCTAAGACGCAAGGGAAGCCGGGAAGCCTTTTGAAGCATCAGACCTTATGCCAGAACTGAGAACTAAGGCAATGGAAGGGAGCGAAGTAGCAAACCCCGAGAGCTTATTGTACACTGGCACTTCCAGCCCTTTCATCAAAGGCAGGATTGCAACCAGCCCAGCCAGTTACTGACAGCAGTGGCAGAGGGATTCGAAGCCCCCCGCCTCCATCCCCAACTTCTGCCTCCGGAGACTTTCTGCCATCTGCATATTTTGAAGGGTCTGCTCCTTCAGACATCAGTTGAGGTGAAAAACTGGCTTGACTTTGCCCTGAAATATCACCCCAAAGAACCCTCTTGTCAATATAAGCCTGTCATATTTATTAATTCCTCTTCTTTGCATAAACTGTTGTTGTATTCTCAGTGCAACAGGAGGAATAATCACCAGAATGCCAGCTGCAGTGTGTTCCTGACCAAATTTACAATCCAGTCTTCTTTGGGTTCTGACTCTGAACTGCACAAATCTGGCTTCATTTCTGAACTTCCTTGCTGACAGGACTAGAAAATCTACATAGTTGTGCACAATTGTTTTGGCTGTTTTTTACAAAAATACTGCCCTTTTACAGATTTTGGATTGTTTAGGTGGTTTTGTACAGTATACACAATAGGTAGTCCTCAACTTACAATCATTTGTTTAGTGATCATTTGAAAATACAACAATACTGAAAAAGAGACTCACAACCAGTCCTTGGACTTATGACCATTGCAGCATCCCTACAACCCTGTGATCAAAATTCAGGCACTTGAAAAGCAGCATCTATTTACAATAGTTGCAGTGTCATGGGGTCACCTGATCACCATTTGCAACCTTCCCAGCTGGCTTCCAATAAGCAAATTCAACAAGGGAAGCTGTGACTGTAATTCACTTAACAACTACAGTGATTGCTTAACAACTATGGCCAAGTAGGTGTAAAATTGGACTGGGTGTGACTCACTTAACTACCTTGCTTAGCAATAGAAATTCTGGTCCCAATTGTGATCATCTATTCAAAAATGGCAAAAATGCTATTAATAAATAACAAGTATAGATAGTCTCCCTGTTATGATGGGACTGGGATTGGGACTGCCGTTGCTAAGCAAGGTAGTCAGGAAGCATTTTATCGTGTGACTGCATCACTTACTGACAACAATCTTGGCGGTCCTGTGGTGTTGTACCGGTTATTCATCAGGAAGCAATGCAAGTCCCAGCTAAGGAGTGTGAGGGTTCTCTGCGGGGGGGAGGCCATGGGAGGGGCTGGGAGGGCTAGCACAAGCTGGACATGAATTAGGGGAGTTTGGGGAGGTCTTGTGAAGTAGGAAGACCAGGAGGGGATGGCGCAGCACAGGAACGCCATGATGGATGGCAGAGGACAAGCACAGGAAAGCAGGGGAGGACTTATCAGAGCGACTTGTGACCCTCCTTGCTGACTTCTCCCTTGACTTTGCTTGTGGGAAGCCAGCAGGGATGGTTGCAAATGGTGATCAGGTGACCACAGGATGCTGCAACTGTCGTGTGAGCCAGTTGCTGAGTGCCCAAATTGTAATCACGTGACTGCAGGAGTGCTGCAACAACCAGAATTTCAAGAACCAGTTTTAAGTACCACCAGTTCAACCCTGTTGCAACTTTGAACGGTTGCTGAAAAAATGGTTGGTAAGTGAGAACTACCTTTATGGCCTTGGGCATATGATAGGAAAGAGGTCATCCCCTAGAAATAACAGGCTTCTAGCAGGCATTTTATTTCTAAAAGCTTTAAAGATCAACTGAACCATATCTTCTTGAGGATGAAGGTCCTCTTCACCTGGTAGAACCTGGGCAGTGCCAGGATACACAGCAGCAAGTTCTTCTTGCTCAGGTTGATCAGCTTGGTGTATTGTTGAGTATTCAGGAAGTGGAGCTGCAGAGTAATGAGTTTGGTCAACCTCTTGCAGCGCAAGGACTGGCAGACGCAGAAATCCTAAGAAGAGGAGCAGGGGTGCATCAGGCAAAACAAGAAGGAAACAATGGAGCAACTCTCTGTCCTGTTTCTTTCCACCCCAAACCCAGAAGGGACACATAAACTGTCACAGGCCCTCCATCCCTCACATCTAAAACCATCTGAGGGGATTCCTGGAAAATCAAAGGCAACATTACTGGTGCTCAGTTTGCTTGAAGTTTATTCTAAGTTCATTTTGTGAGGAATGAAAGAAGCATGACAGCTTGGCTAGTGATAAGGCAAAAGAAGAGAATATGTATGATAGTAGAATAGTTGGGAGGCGTTTTGTAGGCTCACTTCAAGCAGAAATTCATCTCTGGAGATGTCTGTCCATTTAAAACAGACCCAGTGAAGGGCAGACCACCATAGCATTGCCTAAGTAGATGTAATGTTCTTATTGTATGAGCTTTTTGTGACATTCAGGCAAAATATGCTTGCCTATAATTTAAAAAAATCTAAGTTTATTTTGTGTTCTTCAGGATAAGAGAATCTTCTGTATGTAATAACAAAATACAAAGACCTGCAAACAGAAATAGAATAACTGTGGCAAAAGGAAGAACCTTTTACTGTACCAACATAATAGGTGCCTTGTGTGAATCCGAACAACTGAGGCACTACTGGAACACCGTGGGCATTGACAGAATCACCATCAGTCAACTGCAAAAGATAGCTTTACCCAGATCAGCTTACATCCTGCGACAATACCGTTTTACACCATCAGAGAACAGTATCAGTCTATCCCAGGTCTATCCCAGGCCCTTGGGAAGGACTCAATTGGTGGACAAAAATGCCAAATCCAGTCTAAACATCTGGCTGATTGTGCGATGAACCATAAAAGATGAAAAAAGGGCATTGGAAGAATATAATTTCTCGGGGAGAACCTCATTCCAGAGGGCAGACGTCCTTCAGGTATCAAAAGAGTACAATCATCATCCTATCAGTCTTTGCCAAGCTTGCTTTCTTGTGATCTGTTGATGCACCTCCTTTCATACAAAGGAACTGCATCAGCATATCCAAAGACAAATAGTTGAACATCTATAACTCAAGAGTTACAGGCCTTTGTGAATAACACAGGAGAAGGAAGGAAGGAAAATTTATCCCCAGTACAGAAAACAGAGAATGCGCCAGGAAAGTCTACAGACAACCGGAATCTAATTTTTAGTGGAACGTGACATGGGATTTGCTTTGCACAAGGAGAGGTGGAAACTGGATTTGGAAAACAAGAACCATCAGAACAGGAAGGAGGAGGAAACCCCAATGGCTACTTGATGTCAATAGAAGGGGAGGGCTGATGCCGAGTTTCCTGGGCTCTTCAATGGAAGCACCAGGCAAGTGTGGTCCCTCAGAGAGCCTCCGATGCAAAACGCTGGAAGAGGGGAGGGGGCCAGGGCATGTCTGCAAGGAAAAAATGGTCAAAGATGAATGGAAGGGGGGTGGCAGTGAAGCCAGTGGAAAGCAGGCAAATGAAAGAATAGCTGCAAGCACCGGCCAATCCAAAGGACTGTCATCATGTAATTTACAGAAATTTTCTATTTTTTCTCAAGGAGAAACAAAAAGAATTCTAGATAAGATCCTGAAAATGGAAGCAAGACTGGATCCTTAGAAACAGGCCACACCCCTGAGGTGGCAGTGGCCCTTGGGACACGCAAGCATCAGGCACATTCTTATCCTCCATCTTACCTTGGAGTAGCTCTCTGCTGCGTCTAGGAAGAGGGTGAGGGCTTTCATCAGGAGCTTCTTCAAGCTTGGCACGTCCTGGAGGCTCTCCTCTAGAAGGAAGAGAGCAGCATAATGGCAATCTCACCCAGAATTGTGGGTGAAAAAACACAAGGAGAAGGGAGTGAGGTGGCAGCAAGTGAGTAAAACTGAATGAGAGTATTTCACAAGGCTCAAATAACAAAAGCTATGCCCCCAAAACTGTTTTGTAGGCATGCAGCTAATCTCTCTCACTGATGCGAGGTGAGCACCTTCAGAAGACAGGGTCCATCTAATTGGGTGAGAACATGTTGACAAAGTTAGAAGAAATCTGAGGAATTGTGAAGTCTAACCATGGCTTTACAGAAAATGCAACTACAAAGCTCTCAGGATTGAAGGGCTTCCTTGGAAACACTGCCTAGTAGTAATGACTGCTCCTCCACAGCCATCCCTGAAATCCAAACTAGGAAAGCATCAGATGGAACTTCACCCATGCATCCTCTAGAACAGCAACAGGAAAACCCATTTTGCACTGGTGTATTTAATGTGACCAGGCTCCAAGGTGACACTGGCATCAAAGCAACCACCACTTTTTTCTGGTCTCACTAAGTCCAAGCCACCGTGTACAATAATTTGCACAGGCTTAGACGACATCAGCATGTGACTGTGCTGCTGTTGCTTCAGGAGGGTCTTTACTGGCAGCTTTATTGGCAGATCTGCCAATTTATCCAGGTGCTCGCAGAGGTCTGTGTCTAGGCTCCTAGCTGAAGATCCCTCCATGGCTCGCAGCTCCCAGCATCCTCATCGCTGGGCTTTTTGCCTGGGAGCTGCGGTTTGTGGCTTGTCCTCCTCCCAGCTGCTGAGGAGTGCCTGGCTCTTGGAAACCCAGCAGGGGGTCTGGGCTGCCCATTCTGTCATATTAGACATCTGCCAGACACATTTTTAAAACTCCTCCAAGCCTGAAGGAGAGAGATGAGATGGGTGCTTGTCGTGCTTTGCTTCCTCAAGAGAAGCAAGATGCAGAAAAAGCAGACACGAGGAAGCCTTGACAAGCCCAGCCCAATAGGTTCCAGGGTGCCACCTCCTCCATCCATCCACAGGCGTGTACTAAGGTAAAGGCGTACGTACCCCATGGCCGGGACTCAATGAGCTTCAGCTGGACATTGGCTGCGGCCTCGTGGTTCTCCCCGATCTCCCGGCACATGTTGAAGCAGAGGGCAACCATGTTGTGCTTCTCACTGTCTCCTGGCCGGCAACGCTTGATGTAGTCCAGCAGGGCTGTCTTGAGGGTCCCATTCTGCTCCATAGGGAGAAGGAAGAGATGCAGCAGGAGAGAAATGGGCATCTCCAAGTCTACCACACTTTCCCATAAAGCCACATGGCGCAGGGCCCCCAGCTCCACCAATTCAGATGTATCTTTCACAATGGCAGGATCCCAGAGAGGGAAGAGCCCAAGGTCATCACATCTCAGCTGCCTACGGAACATTCTTAACAAATCCACACTGATCTCTGGTAACGACTGAATTGTTTTTAAGCCCTTATGTCTTTATTATCTGCTCTAGAATCCTGCTAGCATAAGTGCCAGATTGACTGATCACTAGTTCCCTGGATCCTCCTTTACATTTTGAAGGCAGCCAGGAAGGACAGGATGAGAAGAAACTCAAAACTGCCCCACACTGTGTTTCTTTGCTTTAAGGGAAAGGGAGAGGATTAGGGTTAGGGTTAAACCTCAGAACACAACAGAGCTTACCAAACAGGGAGCGGATTGGGGAAGGCAGAACTTGTTCTTAATACCTACCGGGTCCAATTTCTTTCTCATGAGCACCTCAAAATAATGTTTTTCATGCAGCAGGTCAAAGATGTATGTCATCTCATTGTATCTGCCAATGCCAGTGAGAAGCCGAACCTTTGGGGAGAGAAGAACTTTCATGATAGTGAGGCAATCCAACCCGACTGCCAAAACTCTAGTATTATACACCTGTGTATGGGGGAAGCCAGTCGTTCACCAGAACTCCACTTCTTCCATGATGTCATGCCACTTCCTGAAATCCAGCCAGTTTCAGAAAGGATGTCTTAGAGATCTCCCGGTCAAGATCACCCTCCATTCAAAAGCCAAAAAGTAGCTGATCTTAAGGTCAGCTGACCTGCATTGAAGAAGCTGCAGCCTTTGCAACTGCTTTCCTTTTAGCGACTGGGAGGTGCATGTGCCCGCTCCATAACAGCCTCTCCCCTTAAGGCCAGAGGAGAGACCCAGTAACCGCAGCCAATCCATATTCTCTGAGGAGTTACCTACCACAAGGCCATACTCTTCATTTGGTGCCAAATGTTCATCTGTGAGTAGCCGGGCAGCTTGGAGGACACGAGTAATCCCTTCCATGTGACAAGTTAAGCTGAAACAGTTATGGGCCAGAATCAAGAGCTCTGTAGCTAAGGAAAGAGAGGGTCTTCCATGAACGAGCACTCGTACAGCATGCATGCTAACTCTGAAATCCTCCCACATGCTGTTAAAGTACAACTCCCAGCAACTCCAGCCAACATGGACAATGATAAGGGTTGCTGCAAGTTGTATTGCAGCCAAATGCGGATCTGCATTTCAACCCTGATCTAAAAGAAAGCAAATGTTCAAAGGAGAGAACAGATAGCATGATAATTGATTCATCATTTGCCAACTTCTAGGTGTTTTGAGGACAAAAGCTAGTTTTTTCTAGCTGCAGAACCCATTACCATTTTGTTTATCTTGGAAACTTTTGCATATCACTAAAGAATTCTAGCGAGAAACCCCGAAGGGCCTCCACAGAGTATACACCAGTTTTTTGGCTGTTACCTTCATGTGGCACATTTTTAGTATGTGCTACCGTGTTGTGCCAATATGAACTATGGAAAAAGACTGAACAAGAGATACATCATGAGGATGAGACAAAGCCGAGTGGAACTCATGTTCCCCTGGCCCACTGATTCTCATGAGATGTTTATCGAAGTATACAAGATTTCTGTCTTCACCAAGTCTCAGAAGTCCTCATGAACCTAACATCACATTATGGGGTATTTAAACTCCAACCCCACAAGGACCCCTATTCTCCTCACTATGAACTTACTACAGGCAAGCTCCCCATGGAGCAAAGAAGAAACCTTCTCCAGTAGCTTCATGCCAACAAGGGCGTGGTCCTGGCAAAGCTTAGTCAACTGCAGAAACCTCTGGCTGTCCTCTGCTGGATTTAAAACTGGGTTTTGCTCTGTACATAAAATAAATATACATTTAATTACACATTGAACTCTTCATAGGCTAGGTGAGCAGGCCGCATCTTCCCTCTTGTCAAATCCTAGGAATTATTTTCCTTCAGTTGCAGGACAGTTTGATTAAATAATCTTACATAAGAGCTACACTCCAGAGCGCAAAAGCTTGAGAATCATAGCAAAATAAATAAATAAATAAAATAAAAATGCAGAGCAAAGACGGTGCAGCAGCCGTCAAAAGACAAATGTGAAATGACAAGCAGCCAGCCAAATTCCAGGGAGCATTCATGACCTGGCACTGAACACACTGTGTTCCCAGGCAGAAGCAAGCAGTGGACTTACTGCCTCTTCCTTGAGAAGATGCCAACAACTCCTGCGTGATTTCCTCTGCCACAAGCTCAGCGACAGCCCCTGGCTCCAGCCCTTGATTGGTGATGAAGGCCTGGGCCTTCTTGGACCAGCCTGGCTGTTGTGAGGACAGGATCACCCGAAGCAGCTTCTCGGAATCGTGGACAGCGATCTCACTGAAGGCGCAGCCAAGCTCCTGTGGGGCGTCGCGGGGAGAGAAGAGTCGGATCGTTTGCCTCCCACCCGACGGCTGCCTGTCCAACACCCCCGATTCCGGACACCAAGCTACGTACCTTGGAGAGTTCGTAAAGGTAGAGGGTCTGTCGACAATAATTCCGGCCATGCACACATTCTGCAACTAAAGCCTGCAGGCTGCTGACAACTCCACTCTCCGGAGAGGAGCCCCCGACAGAGGACCAGGAATCGAGGCTTGAGGCTGAGAACAAAACCAAAACTTTGCAGAGTTGGAAGTGAGCGAATAGCCACCTACTTCCGAAGGGCAATGAAAACCAGAATTGCTCCTGCCAAGCAGTGTGATTGTGAAGTGCAGCTGCATCATTTTGCAACAGCAACCCCGCAGTTCTGACTGCCGTCATTAACCAAATCCCATGGGTGTTAGGCAAGGCAACGCTGGCTTCCCAAGACGAAATCAGGGCGGAAACTGGCAGGAAGCTGCACGTCCCAGGTGGCCTGCACGCAAGCCAGCAGACAGGTAAGTGGCCACAACTGGGGGGCGGAGAGGCAGAGGGAGGTTCAGGGGGGTTCTTACTCTTCATGAGAGTGGGCAAGAGATGCCGCAAGAGTCAGGGAGGAGCTGCAGCGGGCATGGAGCGCATAGGGGTGCACAAGGCTGGCACGGTGAAGGTTGGGAAGTGTGCAGGGGTGGTGGTGGCAAGACTCGGGAAGGGTGTGTGCACTGCACAAGTAGTGGGGGAGGTGAGGCTCTAGGAAGGTGCACAGGGGTGTGTGAATGACTGGTGCAGTGCAAGCGCAGAGGAGCCGGGGGAGGATGCACAGGACGGGGAGACAGACCCTAGCAACTTGTGACCTTTTTTGCTGGCTTCCCCATAGATTTTCTAAGAAAAGTAGCAGGGAAGATTGAAAATGGGGTGGGAAACAGCTGGAACATTGAGGAACAGTTGTATTCATTTGGTACTGTTGTGACTTTGGATGGTTGTTGAAGAAATAGTCATAAGGTAGTCCTCAACTTACGACCAGTTGCTTAGCTGCCCAGAGTCATTCGTAGTGAGTTTGGGTGGTGAATAAATTTAATTAATAAATAAGTTCTGATGGATTTACCTGGGGGGTACTTATGATCCAGATTCAAAGTTCTGATGCCCCTTCAGGTGCTTGGTAACCAGGCTCCATTTACAGAAGTTTGCAGTGACCCACAGTCACATCATCCAATTTGACAACATTTTCCCCAAATCCATCATTTACTTTCAATTTTCAGCAAAACTGTGTCATAGCAAACTAATAGTTTGGTTAACGACTGCAGATTTGCTTAACAACCACAGTGATTCACTTAACAGACAGTGCAAACAAGATCTTAACACTGGGTTGGTCAGTTTTATGACCGATCCTGTGATGGGCGGATTACTTGTACTGACTTAAAAGTGTCAAAGGGGCAAAAATTACGCAGGAGACCTACTTCCCCTGTAGAAATGGTCAGGGGCAAAACCCCACTCCAC
>JANHZU010007329.1:17282-39027 GCA_032468055.1 Acrochordus granulatus | reverse complement strand
CACTCCACTGCCCACCCTGCTTAATTACAGGAGGAGACTGGCAAAGAAAAGAAGAGGTGCTACAAGCAAAGAGCTCACTGAAGAGAGAGGAGTCGGTCTAGCCCAGAGGTTTTATAGCAGGTGCAACTTACAGCTCTGCAACCACTTCTTTTCAGGCTCTGCTTCCTTGATCCTCTTGCTTTCCTCTGTTCCTTCGGCTGGCAGGAGCGCCTGGATCTCGGGGCGAAAGCAGTCTCGGGGCACCCCTCCCAAGGCCAGCATCCTGCAGTGCAAGATCAGCGAGACATCTCTGTGGTAGAAGTGAAAATACTGGCAAACGCGGGCAGCTTCATGTACGCTTCCTTCATCTAGGAGACGTCCAATCAGAAAACTCAGGGACACCATTTCAGCTTCGGAAAGCATCATTTTGGATGTATCCTGGGAAGGGAAACCCCCGAGCTCCAGATACTTAGGAATGTTTAAAGCAGCAACCTTGGAAAAGGAGAATTCCTTGGCTAAGGACTCAAAGGAGAGCTCGCGACTTATGGAAATCTGGAGAGAATCTCTGGGCTCAACCTGCCCTGTGCCTTGGTTTAAAGTCTGTCGCGTGATGCGGCACTGCCAAATTTCCTTCTCGATCTTTTCCAGATCATCGAGAGGAATTGGGTCACCTCTGATCAGCCAGTGTCCAGCTAAAGTCAGCAGCAGTTGCCTCTCCAAGATGCTGGATGCCCTCTCCTCCTCCAGGCCCCCAGAGACCAAGTCTGCCTGAGCTGAGAAGAAGCTGGAGGCAGCTTGATTAGAGATGGCATTCCGTACGAAGTTCTCGTGGCACTTTTTCCAGAACTCAGTCCTTATCCGTTTTTGAGTCCAATGGCCAATCTGCTTGAGGAGGAGGAGGTCCTGGAGCGCCTGAAAGGCAATCGGGAATCGAAGACATTCTAAATACAGAAATGGGGGGCTGAGTGCTCATCTGGCCACCCGTCTCCTGATCCCACGGATGGCTTGCAGCCCCGTCCTATCCCCTGCACTGGCCGTTCAGTCCTCTTTCCAGCAGAGGCTCAGTGAACGGTGGGGGCAACTCCCAGCACGGCTTTCAGGGCCAGCCGGCCTTGGGCTGGCAGGGAGTCCCAGACTGCCTCTGTCTGCCATGGCAGATCCGTGCTTAAAGCGGCACCAGAAGAAGGCAGCGGAAGCAGCTTCCAACAGCTGACGCAGGCGACACGAACTTTGCAGTAGGTAAAAACGGAGCACCAGAGCAAAACCAGGAGAGAAATACAAACTCCAGTGTACCTCCTGAATGACAACATTGTCCACGGGCAGCGCTGCCAGTTCTGCTACATCCCGAGCCACAGAGAAAGAGCGGCTCTCCTGCAGCTGCTCCAGAATCCTTTGGCACTCCTCCTGGAACTTCTCAAAGCTGTAATTGCTGAGAAGAGTCCGACTGACCGAGAGAGGAGAGCCTTTCAAGATGGCACTGAGGGCACTGAGCTTCTTCATATCTGGTCCTGTGTCCAGAAAGAAGAACAGTAGCAGCAAGGCAGGTACTGCCTCTAACCGAACAGCAATTGGGAATGGAGCAAAAAGGCCTTTCCCTGAGCCCTCCTCACCTGGAGACCCACCCCCTGAGGCGGTGCGGGGACAGGGTCATGCACCTGGGAGAGGACCTGACCTCAAACCCTGAGAAGCCCTGCAGCTAAATCAGCCATCAGAGCCCACCACGTCTAGCATTCTCTTCTCCAAAACAGTCACCAGCTGCCACAATGGTGAGTTCAACTGTTAACTACCTGACATACTTAAAGGCTGCCCAGAGCCCCAAGCTCCAGCCAAGTGAGCCACATTGGCAGCTACGGAGAAGAAAGGGAAGGTGTCCTTGCCCTGGAGAAGAGTGGTTCCTGCATCTGCAAGCAGCTGGAGGAGTTTTCTGAATTCGTACTCCGTTCTGCACTGGTGCAGCATCACCTTGAGGAGGAAGGAGGCCTGCACCTCCAGCCAGGGCACAGGGAAGACAGGTAGCCAACTTTCACATGGGGCCTGAAGCTGCAGGAAGACCAATGGGTCACCATGCAAGACCATTTAAGCATCCTTCCTGTTCATACATTTGCTGGTACACCATAAAAACCACTTGTACCAACATCCACTCAAGCAGCAACTGTTTTGGTAACTGAAAACTGTATGAGCTAAGAAATGCTTATACACACATGGCCAGATGACAATTCCCTCGACTGAAAACCTGGCTTGTTGAACAATGCCTCTTCCTTGAGAAAACCCCTCTTCTGAACCAGGCTTCTTCATTCCATGGTTTCCCTCAAATTGTAGAACTTCGCCAACATTTGTTTTTAAATCTTGGAACTGGCTGACGGTTTAGGACCAACCTCCTTCCCCCACATATATACTCTTGCTCCTCCCCTCTCTGTGCAGCTAATTTTATCTAATTTTAAATGGTGTTAATTGTTTTTATTATATATTGTTGTTCTTATGTTCTTATTGTAAGCTGCCAAGAGTCGTATCTGAGTTCGGTGGCATATAAATTTATAATAAATTATAATTTGGGAGCAAATCTTTCTTATTCTCACCAGTTCTCTTTGCTACCTAGCCTATCGGCAAGCATAAATGGCCACATTCCTTTGCCTCCATGTGGGCAAACTTGATTCCAAAAAAAACCTTGCCTGAATAGCTGAATTTCTTCTTTGACCACAAGAAAGACTGAGGAAGCAGAGTAGGTGAAGTTAATTGATGGCCCTGCTTGTGAAGATCACAATGCTGACTAATCATACAAGATGACAGCCAGTGGATGAACATGCGACATCCCCACTGTTGAAAAATGCTCCACTTATTTGATCTTCTCAATGAGCTGAAAAGGCATCACAAATCCAGGAGCCAAGAAAGGATCAACCTGGCAGTGCCTGTTGCCCTAAGGAATTTCAGTTGCCCGTGAGCCAGGCTGCCTAAAGCCAAGCTGTATTTAAGCATTTGTTTTCAGCACCTCTTACAAGAAAAGAGGGTCTTTTTTCTGTTTTTAAAAAGTCACAGGGAGTAAATTAAATTTCTGCTTACTTTTGAAAGACTGTCTTGAAAGATGAGTAGTTTGGTCTTGGCTTTGCTGTAATTTTTGTGTTCTATGCACAATTCATACACTTCCAGCATTATCAACAAAGGAGAATCCTTAATATCAAAAGACAAACAAAGACACCATATGCCAAAAAGAACATGTCAGAGTGAACTGCACATATTTGAAGGAGAAAAGACAAGTACTGAGCAGAAGACACAGCAGAGGTGGATGAGGCAGAATCCTTCTCCTCATCTGAAGCAGGGATTCCGCTTCTGAGTGAGAGGCAAATGCTCCTTTGCCAGATGTCTTCAAGCAGAGTCTGAACAGCCACCTGGTAGGAGGAAGGCTTTAATCCAGATTCTGGCATGGAGCACAAATCCAGGCTCAGGGTCCCCTTCAAAACCTTGAATTCTGGCTCTTCCTCATTTCCTCCCTCCCCAGGCACTCCATGAAGAGGGCAAGATCTGAGCAGCCAGGGAGCCACTGACAACTGCTGGATTCACTAAGGGCCAGGAGAACCATGGTTGCCAGCTTACCTTCAGGAAGAGCTGGAATCCATGAAGAAGGGTCCTGACCTTCTGCCTTTCCAATAGCCACTGCCAGAGAAGCGCCAAGTCAGGAAGGCCCCACTCGTGGGTTTCAACCACGCCTTCAATGTGCCCAATCATTTCACTGGTGGCGGAACTGTCCAGGGAAGTTATTATCCAGACACAGAGACAATGGAGAATATGGGCATCCTGCCCAAGGTGTGAACATGAAGAAATGAGGAGAAGAAAATCAGTATTTTGAAAAAGCAGAGCACTAGCTACCCATACTTAATTATCTACATGCAAAAGTCTAAACTGTCTCAGCTAGCCAAGGCCCAAGATACAGTGCCCCTCTGAATTATTTTAAAGTCACATTCCACCCCTTTCTGTGGTCCAAGGAGTGCTGAACTCTGATCCTTGAGAATTTGTACCTGGAAGCAAGCGGCGAGCACACTCAGGACGGGCGTGTGGTACCTCACTGAAGCAGCCAGAAGGTGTCGCCAAGGACATGGCTGCCCCTGGCTCTGGAACAGGAGGTGGAACAGGTCCTCGGGTTTCTGCTCGAGCCACTGCAAGCCACTCTGCCCTTCCAGCAGAAGCCTCGAAGGCTGCAGATTCCCCAGGGCCAGCTTCAAATGGTCTCGCAGGGGCAGGGGGAAGTCCCGGAGGAGAGGAATCACCTGGGAAAGGGAAGGAGGCCAGGCTCTGAAGGAGAGCAGCAGCTCAGAAAACCCGCTAGGCCTTGAGCCAGGACCCCCCCACGCCAAGAGGATAGCTGCAACCCTTCCCGGGAGGTAAAGGAGGCTGAAGCCCCTGGCTGTGGGGAATTCGGCGTCCAGAGGGTCTTTGGAAAGCAGAACAAAGCGGGCCTGCTTCTCCTCACCCCTTTCTGCCTCATCTCCCCACAAAGCATCGCAACTTCACTATTCCGGGGTATTAAAACGCTCTTTTATGTATTTATGTATTTATTTGATTTATATGCCGCCGAAATCTGGAGACTCTCCTTTAAAAGGACCCTCCTCTGCCCAACCTCACAGGAATGGATCACCTCGACATGCAGCAGCTTCTAACCTCAGCTGGCTGGTAGCTGTGCATTTGCGCTTCAGTAACAAACTGCAGCCATTCGTTCGATTGCGCACAGGCCTTCAGGTATGAAGTGCTCAGCTTGATACGGTGGAGCTGGCAAAACTGGGCCACCAGGGACCAGTGCTTCCTTGCCTCACTGGAAGTCCTGAAAGGAAAGAGCTTTAGCTCTGTTAGTGTGTACAGAAGCAACAACTAATAAAACAGCAAGTGAGGAAAATTCAGGTATGTAGTCCTCACTTAATGATCCTTATTGGGACCGGAATTTCCATTGCTAAAATGAAGCAGTGGTTAGGCAAAACATTGCAACCACACCGCTTATTGATGGCACTTTTGGTAGGCTTGTCTGTGATTGTGTTTTCCAACCCTTCACCCAGTCCTTTCTCAAGAGTACCCAGCCTAGAATGGACTCCTGCAGTCCAGCACTCAAACTCTTCCTTCTGGCTTGAAGGTGAAGCCATCGATGGGACACTTGCTCAACCAGCTGTCTCCATCTTGGGGTAACCCAACCCATCTTGGCAAGCTTCTATGATCTTATGGGAGCCTGTCAAATGCTTTGCTGTAGGTGAATGGTGTTCACCAACTACTCTTATCTTAAGTGAATTGGTCATTCTGTCAAAAGAGGAGATCAGGTTTGCTTGGCAAGACTAACCCTCGATGAACTCAGCTGAATCTGATTCAAGCGATGTGCCTTTTTCAGTGCTGGCCAACTGATTGCCTAATCATCTCTCTTAGCATTTGCCCATTTTATCGGCATTCTGCTGTCAGGTCCACAGTTAACTGGGTCATCTTTTTCCCTGTTTCAGGATGTGAGGAGTGAAGGAACTATCACTTCCAGCTTCTTCACCCTCCTGCTCAGGGCTTCACAGCCCTTTGCAGGCCGTGTCTGGCTGTGGTGTATATTCCTGGGCAGATTAGTAGGAAGGGAGATAAGTCAGAGGGCCAAAAGGGATACCTTTTCATCATATCCTGAATGTGAGCCCGGGAAGGCAACATTTGCCTGGCAGATGGCCATTTTGATCCCAGGAGAGTGTCCCCAGTCATGATTGATGACCCCCATCCCGTCAGGGCCCAGGCAGGAACAGTCTGAAGAGTTATTTTCCTGAATCAAATGAGATTCTTCTATTCTAGTGCTCTAGAGCATAAAGGGACCTTGGGGGTATTCTTGTGCTTTTGGTCGTGTTCCTTCTTCCCAATCATCCAGCTTTCTCCTCCACAAACACTTCCTATGACTGATTCAGGCATTCCATCTCTCTCCTATAAGCTGGGTGTACAGAGTTTTACCTCTAACATCTTTCAGAGAGAAATGTCAAAATGTAAGATGAGCTGGCAGGAAATAACAACTAGTTCCTACCCATGATGCTCATCAGTTTGTTAGTATACCCATAAATGTTCCAAAAATTCCAAACATGACCCCATATCCCTCCCCCATCAGTTTTCATGAAGATTTCTGAGTCAGGTTAGAGTATATCTACTTGTACTATCTCAGTGAACAGCTAGCAGAAAGAGCTGAATCTGCCAGCAATTAGAATACTCTAGCCTGGTTACCACTCTGATATAGTAGTTCTCGACTTAGGCCCAATTACAGTTACAACAAGCTCAGAATGGATGCTTTATGGCCCATAAAGCACTTCTGACCATTGTAAAATGTTGCACAGCCCCGCCCCCAGGTCACATGACCGCATTTCAGGTATTGATAACCAGTTTGCATTTATGATCAGTTGCCAGTGCCCTGCAATCATGTGATTGTTATTTGATTGTTATAACCTTCTCCGTCAGCTTCCCCAGAAAGGCAATGGGGAAGCTGGCAGGGAAAATCACAAATGGAGCTAATCATGAATTTGAGATCTGTTCCCCCAGCCTGCTGAGAGATTTCCCCTCCCCTTCATGCATGGAGAGAAAATTCTTGATGTGCCAGAGGAATGGATCTCAAATCTGGCAAAAACACTAGTGAACACCAGCATTCTGAAAGGCTTCAGAGGGGAGGGGAAAACACTAATGAATGCCAATGTTCTCACAATCATTCTCTTCTGTGTGGCTGGGAGAGGACCTGGGCCTCCTGAGTATGATGGGAAGGCGGGGTCCTTTTCCCACCCTGCCATGTGTGGGGGACCTGGACTCTCTCCCTGGCAGACTGCTTAACAATTGCAATTGGAAGAGCTGGGATTGCAATCATTGAATGAAATGGTCACATGATGTCTTGCTTAACAACCACTTAACTCAATGACTGAAATTCAGGGCTCTATTGTGGTTGTAAGTGGACAACTATCTGTATTCTTTTTGCCTTGAGACTAAATAGAAGGCACTTCCTGTATTCCCCTTCCGTCATGATCATCAATTTCAGGGCCTAGAATGTTTCAAGGTAAGAATCAACACATTTATTTGTCACATTCCTATACTGCCCATCCCACTTAAGTGACTTTCCAAACTGATGTCAAGTATTTCAATTTCTCACTTTCACAAAAAGTAACATGAGACTGCTGATTGTGTAATGAATTCCTAATAGTCTTATACATCATGGCAACATATGATCTCTAGGAACAACCAAACACAAGTTGTCTTTCTTGCTCTCTCAGTTGTCAAGCCACACAACCCTGAATCACAAACTCACTTTTTTATGTCTTGATGGTCGACCTTATCCCAAACAGCTTCCTCTAAACACACAAGAAGGTCTTCTGCTGCAGTTTTTTCTCCATCAGCCAGCTCTGCTAGCTTTTCAACTGAAAATAGAATGGGCAAAACATTCTCCTGAGGCACAGTCAGCCCAACATGGTACATTATTGGTACAACTATTGCTGTATAGCCATGATTGGAATAGCTTGGATAATAGAATCTTCAAGTGGGCTTTCCCCTGCCTCCCTGTCTCTTCTGGGGAACTGGGGAAGGGCCCCTGGGAGACATTTACTCAAGTTAGCTTTTCCTTCTAACCTTCAAGGCCACTCCCTCTTCCCTCTACCTTCATTCAGCAGATTTTTTAATCAAGTAGATATCTCCTTATCAGCAACAATAATTAAAATAGAAAGATGCATAAAAGCAGATTTTGCTTGAAATGTTTTCCTATACTATTCTGACAACCCCATGGATATGGATCTCTTATGCAAAGTATTTCTATAGAGTATTAAGCTGTGACACCCAAGTGAGAATAAAGGCAGAAAACATAATGGGAAACACTACCCAAGGACTGTCTGATGGAGTTGTGCTGTGGCTCTTCTCTTCTAGACATGAATCTCAAAATCACATTGGCAGCTTTAACATCCACTCTGAGTTTGAGACTCCCCAGGCCCAGCATTTCCAAAAAGCAGACAGAGGTCGCAGCAAGAGAAGGTGCATAGAAAACGGAGAGGGCCATGGAGTAGGCTTCATTACCCACTTGCTGAATCCTAGAAAAGACACAATTTCTCTCTAAGCACGAATTCCACATTCATTCACTTCTTTGCAGCCAGTTTCACTCAAGTGAAAGTAGGAGTATTAGAAGAATCCCAGCTTGCGAACAGTTTTCCTCCAGAAGCAAGACAGTGACCCTTCAGAAGGAGTTCTCTGGACTTCCTTCTGATGGCTTTCGTGACCAATTAGAAGGCAGGTCTTTTCTGAGATAAGGGGCATTCTGTCATTGTGAGCCGATTAGACAACCATCTCTTCAGCCCTTATTGCTCTGAGAACCAACACTGATCCAGAGGGTCTTTTCTGGTGCCACCTATGTCTGTAGTACTTACAGCATTCACTTCTGTTTTTGCATGTCACTAGTATTTAAATCAGTAGATGGTGCTTCAAGTTAACACAATAAGTACAATAAACAGTGTGAGGATAGATCAGGATCTGAGAGATCCAGGTTCAAGCCTTCTCTCAGTAACAGTCTTCTCTCCCTGACTGACTCTGGGCCAATCAATCTCTCTCTCCCAGTCCAACTGACCTACCAAGTGACTGTTGGGGAAATGAACAGGCAGGAAGGTAAGCAATGCATGCTACACTGATCTCCAGGAGGAAACATGTGGCACAAATCAATTTTAACAATGATTATTATAACAGTCACATGTGTTTCTTCTAAATACTTACAACTTCTTTGGGATGTTGCTCCTTGATAGCTGCTGAGCTAAAAATGCTCCAAAAGCAAATGAGGGACGGTCATGATATAAATAGTAGGAGAAATCAAGATGTTCTATTATAGCATGCTTGTTTACAAGAGGGGAGCATGAGAAGTGAGGCAGATCGTTGCAAATATCTGGAAAGAACAGAAAAGAGTAGCACTGCAAGTAATCAAAACAAAACAACAAAACCTGGTTTTGCCTTATTTCTGTTAACATCAGAATAGGAATTCTTCATCGTGAAATAGGGTTTAACATTTGGTCACTGATATTTCTCCTTGCTCAGGTCTGTTGAAGGAGGTTTGTATAAAGCCCTTACTCTCCCTGGAGCAAATACAGATGTTTTTGCAATATTTCGTCCCACAGCTGCTGGAATCAAGGAAGTTACTTGATCAAGGATCCCAATAAATGTGGAAATATTCCACAAGAAGATTTTTGCTTACTAGAGCATAGAACATGCCACTATATCACCAGCCTTAAGAAAATATTAGAATCCTGACTTTGCAATGACCACTCAGGCCTTCAAGCTCACACCCTTGCTCATGGCAGGAATCCAAATTAAAATATTCCTAAGAGAATACTGTACATCTCCAATGAGGGTGAGCCTATCGCTTCTCTGGTTCATTGGTTTCACTGTTAGGAAATCCTATCAAACATTCAGCCAGAATCTTTCTTTGTATGCCTGCTTTGCGTACTGAGATGTTAAAGAACACACTGAGCTTCTTCCATGTAGCATTCTTTCCAGTCTTACCATGCTCCCCTTCAGTCTTCCTTTCTCAAAGCTAAACATATCCACCTGCCTCAATCTCTCATCTCAGGATTTAAATATTTAATCCCCTTAACCATTTTTATGGCTCTCTCTGAACTGTTCCAATACCTCTGCATTCTTCTTAAAAGAGTGCTGCCCAGAAACTGATAATGTAGTCAGGGAGGGAGCCTAATCAAAGCAAAATAAATTGACCAATGACTTGGTTTGGACATTATATTTCTGTAGAGGCAGCCTAAAATAGTATCTGCCTTTCTTACAGTTCTTTGCTGGCTCATATTCAGTTTACTGTTAACTACTGTTCCAGGTATTTTTACAACTAACATCGCCAAGCCAGGCATTCTCCTGTTTGTTCCCTAAATGATGAGCACTATCTCTGTTAAATTTCATTCTGAAACTTGCAGTCTGGCTCCTAACCTTTCAAAGTAATTTTAAGCAAATTGTGATTTATAGCATATCAGATGTCCCATCCAGTTTTGCATCAGCTGCTAATCCAATCTGCATTCCTTTCACTTCATCATTCAAGTAATTAATAGAAACAGTGCAGAGTAGGGGACCCACGAATGATCCTGCACTATTCATTTGGATAAAGTTGTTCAAAAGCACTTTGTGAGTACAATAATTCAATCAGTTATTATTCAGCCCACATTTAACTTATTAGCATTTACATTTATGTATTTTTAATTTCTTTCAGGAATATCTTATTGTGTCTGTGTATGTACATGTGCATGTGCCAAGTTTACTTACCAGGAACAGCAAGCGTATTTGCTGACTGCCAGCCAAACAACTTAGTGGAATCAAATGGAACTAAGGACTAAAACGTAAAATATTAATTTCAGACAGCTTATATCAGAACAGATTAATTTCAGAGAGCTCAAGTATATACTGGTCAGGGAGTCTGTTGCTCAGTTTGCAACTAAACTATCTGCACATCAAATTTGGAGCCAGCCTAATTTTCCTGCATCCCACATAGCAATGCAAGAATATGTGGAAGTGATGTTTTCAGTGGCAGGGTCCTAGTGTGCAAAACAGTCGCAATTTAAGGATCTGCATGTGTGGATTTGGGAAATTTTTAGCAATCTAAAAATGACAGTTTATTTCCTTGGAGAGCCACTGATCAGTGTAGGTGATATAGAGAAAAGTCTAAGCTTCTGTAGAAAGCAGCCTTTTACTTTAGGAATCTTTGTAATACTTCTGACTTCCAATGGCATCCCTTGAAGCATGCCCCAGATTTAAGGAGAGTTCATGATATTGACCAGATGTCCCCTAGATAGCCAGCACTTATGAGATTGTGAGAAGACTGCGAAAGGAAAGAGCTGGTATTTTGGATTGTCTACATATATTCTTATTAATCTAGGTCATGATTTGTAGCAAAATTGCAAAAAATGTAAACTCTCTTAAAAAGGCAACTGAACTTTTATTATTAGATGTAATTGGAAAAAGTTTCATCTCCTATCCAGGAGACTTTATCAATCCCATGTGGGAAAAAAGAAAGGGACAGTAAGAATGTATGTTTCTCAAGAAAGGGGCAGGAAACGGAATACACAGAAAGGTTCTCACATAACAAGTTAAAGAGAGTGATAAGGTGAGCAACAAAAATTTAGAGAACAGATTTGCCCTAGGGGTCAGCACAATAATATTCCTATTTTGGATTGTTTTTTTAAAAGACTAAGTTGCTATGTTGAATTTTTTTTACCTTTTAATGAATCTGTGTTTGAATTATTGGGGGACTGGTTCCCCTATTCCTTGTTTTAAATTTTTGGTGAGAATGTTCCTTTTTTTATCCCTTTGATTAATTTTTACTGTTGAGTTTATAGCTGCAGTTTTTCTCTGTGGACGCTAGAGACACCAATGTCTACAAGAGATTTACATTAGATCCTCTTTCAGAAAAAGACACTACTGGCTTTTGGCTATGGCTTCAAAAAGAACTCAAAGAAGATGATCTGGGAATGTTGATATCAGAGAAATTCTTGAAGAATTTACTGCAAGAGTTGCAGAGGTGACACAATTTATGGAAACTAAATTTGAGACCTTGGAGAAAAAATGGACAACAAACTAGACAATCTAGTATCAAACTAGACAGTCTTCACAGTCTTCACAGTCTTCACAATCAAACTAGACAGTCTTCACAGACAAACTAGACAAGATTATTACAGATGTTAAACAAGTGAATGGACTTTGTGGAAAACAGAATAGAAACCGGAGACCTGGAGCTGGAAAAAGACTTTGATAACATGGCATTGCTTGAGTTTAGAGATAAATAATTTTGCCTAAGATTTAAAGCAATTCCTGAACATCCTAGTCAAAACATTTCTATTTTTCACATCAGGCCTGCCTGAACTAGATCTATTCATTACGATGACACATTTTCTGGTGGCATTGAATCCTACCTGAACAAGGTGGTAGAGAGAAAGATCAATAGGTAAAAGTCCATGAGAAGGGATCTGAGGGAAGAGGGCAGCTCTAAGTTTGGGGTAAGGAGCAAGTGCCATCCTGAAGAGCTGAGCATCCACTTTTTCTCTTCCATCTCCCTTCTGAACAATCTACAATAGAAAAAGCATCTAAGTCTACTGGCACACCACATTCCAATCTTTTGAGGCAGCCCAATGGCTGATCTTTTTGCTTCTTCAACAGGGGAGGCCAATGTAGCCAGCTTGTGGTTGGGAAATGGGATGTTGGGTAAAATAGGTCTACAGGCCCTCCTCTCTTTCTGATGCTTTTAGCCCTTTACAAAGGAGTAAACCTGCTTTCAAGCCTTCTGCACTTGGCATACCTGGTCAATACCTCCCTCGGCAAACATTGTGGTAGCAAGAGCAAGAAGAGTTCGTCCCTCCAACAGCATGGTGCTCACACTGGCCTGGTTGCTGGGAATCAAGATCTGGGCATTTGCCAGGCTAGCTTGAAAAATCATTTCTGCATCTGGGGGAGGATAGCAAGAGGAGAGAAGAGGTGAAACAAATGGAATGCTTTCCATAAAAGAATTTCATACAAAACAGATTTAGCACAATCAACCAGGTAACAAAAGCTGGTTTTAAAATGCTTTAAACAGACACATATACAATTCCAGTACATAAACCCTCCATAATCCGTGCACTGAGGTTATTCCAGTATATATTTCCAAAAGTCCCATCCATGGCTCAAACAATTTTTCTCCCTCTTAATGGTCTATGGAAAAGATTTGTGTGCAAATGAGTCCCACAGAGGATCTGCCAACTCTAGTCACCTTCTGCTCATTAATGGCAAAGAGAGAAGACACCTGGAACTTGAAGCTGACCAGGGCATGCTCATCTGGCTGGCCTTTGGAGAGCATGACAGCACCACAGGCGGCAGCCCATGAAAACCCTGGGTGTGTGTCTCCTCTCTACTCCCAGAGCTGCTCTCAAAGTTAATCCCAACCCCCCACTGTAATTTTAAATCTGACAGGAGGGAAATTATTAAACACAGAGGGAAAAAAAACACATTATTTAAATTTTATTTCCATTTAGATTTCCCTTTTACAAAAAGAGAGAGGGTCCTCTCTCTCACAAGATGTGGTAGTCTCTTGGACTATACCCTGTAAGACTAAAGCATGTAAATTGGACATTTTGTCCTTTTTTGAAGTGCAGCCCACCGGCTAGCCATTCAAGAGTGAAATACAGTTTGGCCTGAAAAAGGGCCACAGGGTTTACTTATAGCTTTATATGTTACAATCAGTTTGATCCAGAAACCAAAGAGAGTTGAAAACTCACTAAATCAACAAGGGAGATTTGATTCCCTATACCCCAAACCTGTTCTGTTCTGGACTACTGCAGCTTTCAAATCCATTTCAAAGACATGTGAAGATGGCAGGCCACAGTCCAAGAGGTCACCAGCGACCAAGAGAGAGTAGACAGGCTTCTCCTTCTCTGAAATGTAGTCCTTCAGCATGTCAGGTAAAGCTTGCAACGTCTTTCCACCCATAATGAACAAACTGCATTACAAAGTAACCTGGAATATCTGCATTGCTTTTCTATGACATTTGTCTAGACAAAATGCAAAGATGCTGCCTACCTCTCGGGTTGTTGGCAATGTCCCGACATTGCACTAAGAATTCAAACCAAGGGTGTGCTTCACGCAGCTCTTTATTGTTCAGAATGGGACAGTCTGAAGAAAATATACTGAAAAATCAAGAACAACATTTCACAACATTTATAACAACAAAACAAGCATTCCCTCCTACCCAGCTATGAACCAATCCAATTAATGTGGCTCAATGATCAGCTGTTTGTGAGAAATCTCTCCTAACACTGCTAGGTCTGGAGGGAAGGGCTTTCTTGGGGAAGGGGTTGGCCACTGCCTGTTACCACACTCCCACTAGAAAGGCTCTCTGCTTTCTGTAGTTTAAGGCTTTGGCTGTCAAGGGAGAAGCACAATCTGTTTCTCCCACAAAGCGTAATGGGGACCACTGCATAAAAAGAAAGACACCAGGGAAGAAAATGCTACATTTAGTTATTTTCCACAGGCCCCCTGCCCAGAATCTGCTGCTCCTGTTGCTGCTACCTGTACCCTCTGAATGCCTCTGCAGAAAGCATTTATGACAGTGACCACCTACCAATAGTAATCTAAGTAGGAGTAGAGAAGATGATCCAGCCCTCGTTCCAAGCAATGAAGGACAAAGCATGTGTGAAAGTCTAAACCGCCTGCAGAGATGTAATCTAGAAGAGGGTAGGGGTCCTGCATCACACCTCCAGCACAAGCCAGTCTTTGCAGAAGGCCTTCAAAATCTTCTAGTTCTGCGGGCACAAAAGTCCCATTTCTGTCAAGAAAAAGCAAGCAGAAACAGCTGTGATCCTTGCCAAAATGGCTAAGCAACTTTTTCTTCAAACAGTATTTGGAAAACTGGTAGAAACGATAATCATATAGACAAGGCTCCTACCTAGCTAGGATGTCCAACACTTCATTACGGAAGTAACGGCTGCATAATGTACTTTGACCAATGGCTTCTAAAGGGAGAGGTGGCCAGTTTGCAGTGTTGCCTGGTGGCTGAGATTCAGCAATCCATGAACTAATATTTACCCAGTCATGCCAAGATGATAAATATATCCAGAGGGCCTCAGGATTACAGAATTTAAATTCTAATTTTTAAAGAAAATAACACATATAGTTAAGTACAAACGCAGGGTAGACACTCCATCAATTCCCAGAATCCTCTGGGCAAGTGACCATTGTAGACCACACTCAAGCTGAAGTCCACATGCCTGGAAGATGGTGGGGCAGCTGCTGCTATCAGTGGGAAAGGAACTAGCTGAAATATCTTGCCCAACCTTCATCCAACCAGCTGCTGAGACAAAGAAGTCAGAGACTTCCCCACGCCTCAGTCCTCTCTTTCTGGCCAGATGCCCCTCCCTTCTCACTTCCGCTGCACTGCTCCAGATTATTTTCAAAGATTCTAAAAATGGGCTGATTTTTTTTCCTGTTCTTTATTATGCTTTTACTATGTGCTACGTGCTAATTGCTGCAAGACTCTTCAAAGTGAAATAAATGCACTGACAAGGTCAACTATATTTCTCAATAAATCTTCAGAGGGCAAATGGTATATGCACACATGCATTGATCTGAAACAATTTGGAAAAATTATTTTCCTTATTAAATTTGATGAAAGTCAATGATTGACTTTCCCATCAATACATCCGCAATGAAGAAGGGCTTCCTCCTGCTCCCGGTGGGGGGGAGGCAACTTGAGGCCTGTTTTAAGCCCTGCTCTTAAATTCACCTCCAAATGGAAAAATTCAGGTGGATTTCTGGGGTAGACTGCAAGGTCTTAAGGGATCCACTTTGCTCCTCATACCATATGCCCAAAAGGTCAGAGAATTGCCCTGCCCCATGAAAAGACTCCGCGGTGCTCAGCTGAGGTCTCCTTACAAATCAGGAGCTGCCCGCTCTTAAAGTGTTTCAAAAAGCCACAATCCACATTTATCCACAAATCCCATAATAGTCAATACTTGTCACCTTCCTGAGATCTCACAGGGAGAAGAATCCTTTCTTGTGTTAATGGATTCCACCACTGACTCCAGTTTAACATTATTCTGTGTTCCCTGTTGTGAATTCTGTCTTGAGCACAATTTAAAAAGGCATCCAAAGCAGGAATATCCATACAGTCTGGTTCTTTTCTCCAAGATCTAGAACTGACAATCAAGCATTTTCTTGAAACTAGTGTATTTATTATTTCCAAAATTTGTTACCAAAACATGATAATTCAAAGCCAAACTGACTGAGCCCATATTCAATAGTGAGTATGTAGGCCAATCGTCATTGATCTGACATTTTCCATAAAAAAGTCCTCCATGGAAAAAGCAAGACAAAACAGTGGCTCATTTCTGTTCCAGTCACATGCTGGAAGTTTGGTTCATCCCAGGGTTGCTCCCTGCCTGTGACTGAACTAAAGATGCATTACCTGCAATAGGCTATGATGTTTCCCTTTCTCTGGAGGGTGCCTGAATAAACATTTTCTACCCGGTGCACAAGGTCTATCATCTCCTTCTCCATTTTGGAAAGAACTTCTTCCTTTTGTAGCATGTTTACCTATAGGGTCCAAACAAAACTTTAGTTTCTTCTCTACCCATACCCAATTTCAATTTTAAATCAAATTTTGAATATGGTGAGCAATAAAGGGACAACATTAAAAGTGGGCAAACCATAGAAATGCTGCAGGTCCCTTACGTAAAATCAGAAAATGATATAGTCTGACCATTTCATTTGTGTAAAAATGAATAAACTGAGGAAGCTAGCAGGATACATCAGGAAAACACGATTAACTGAAATCATTTCATGTACAAAGATTCTTACTTAAACTTACCAAAAAGTCCCGAACATGGTAATCTGCTGTATAGAAACATATTTTGTAAAGTTGCTGCTTCACGCTGAGGCCCTACCAAAAGGAAAAAGAAATTCTCCTGCAGGAATGTTTGCTAAAAATGTACTTATGGAAAAGTCTTGGCATACTTCTCTGCTTTGGCATGAAAGGATCTGAAGATCTGGCTGTGGCTTCTTCCATACTTACTTATTCATTGATTTAATTTCTATAGCCACCCAACTCAATTAAATAGCTTTAAATGGCTTAAGTGTTACCAATAAACAGTGACTCAAGAAGGCAGAAATGTCCCTAAGAGTTATCCTTTCCCACTTTAAGTGTGACACAGAGGAGCATAGGAGAAATAATAGTTTTAACCTATCATTTTGCTCAGGATGTGAAGATACAAAATCCATGTACATGAAAATACTTTGGAACAAAGATTTCAGATGGAGCTTGGTGGGGGGGTATAGCATTGCTCACCATGTTTCTAAGAAGTTCAGAAGCTTCATTTATGTCATCCTTTAGGAGGCTTTTGTAAGCCATCTCCAGGCCTATTTGGGTCAGCTGGTTGATACTCTGGGCAGGGTTGTGAGTCAGACGGAAAAAGGTTTGTGCCTCTGGCAGTCTGTTGCTTAAAAGTGCTTCAGTAACAGTTTGCTAGAAAATTAAATAGTGATCAATTTCAAGAGCTATCTTTGGAGACCCTCTACCCACCCTGCGTTTCATAGTCTTTCTTGGAAAGTTGAGACGACCAAGGGAAATGTGGGGAGATGTAGAACAGAGGAATGTGGAATCCTAGGTGCTTTCTGAGCTTGATTGTTTTTCACAGATGTTCCATTACTTGAAGTTATCTGCAGAAAAACAACCAAGCTCAGAGAGCATCTAGGATTCCACAATTCAACCCCAAGCTACAAGTATTCTCTTCTATTGGTAAAAGATGCTAGATGAAAGCTTAAGGGGACAAATCCAGCTGAAGTTGAGTACCTCATCATTACAACTTCAAAAGAGCTGACCAGGGCAATGTTCCATTAAGTCTGAAGGAGGACAACATTTTGGATGAATGACATACTTTGGTGGGGGAGGTCTCCAAAAAGCATGGGAGTTACTATCAGATAATCAAATTAAGTCCCCAACATAGAGGTTAAAAGACCTAAATGTCTTCCTATAAAGACCACAATTCCATATCTCATTAATCAACAGCTAAGAATCTCTGACTCCACAGAAGCTATTGAAACAGTCTGATTAAAGAGAAGCCACATTCATTGACCTTTCCTCTATAAAACTACTGCCACCATTTTTAAAAATCCTTAAACTGATGATCATGAAGACATCAGCTTACAATAAATTCCATGAAGTAATTCAGGGTGGTGTAGAAAGCCTTTTCCTTTGCCCCTTACCCATCCATTTCAGAGGAAATCTCCAAATTTCGTTCTGTTGAAGGAAGACCACCCAGCCTATGAAGGCAGAAGCCTTCCTGTGTTATTTTCCAGCTTCATTATATCCTTTTATGAAACAATGGCTACATTTGTATTACATGTAGTACACGTGTATTACAAATTTACCAGCAAGTTTACCTTTCCAAATGACTTCAACCTAAACCAGGATATTTTCATAGCTATATCACTCATACACATACACATATAAATATGCTGTCTTGATAAAATAATTACATCCTGACTTGCTCCTTCATACTGAAATCAATTACTTTCAAGTGCTGAACATAAGCTCTGAAAGTGGCTCCAATTTGCTACGCATATGTGTATAGTAAGAAAATTATTTAACAAATGAGATCATGGGTGAAATTTGTACATCAGTTATTCTGATATTCAAGCTATATTCTGCTTACCTCGGAGTCTATTTTCTCCCAGTGGTTTTGCTCCATTGGGGGTAGGTTACCTTCAGAATCCCAGGGCTGATTTACAACACCGGATGGCTTATGAGGGAACCTTATCATAAATGTCCTGAGTTTAGTGATGTAGCTGGTGAAAATGTCAACACACTGGACCATATTTTCATCCAATTCTGTAAAGAACATCAGGAAATCAATTAAGTAAAGCTACCAAAAAGGTTGCCTATGAAGGTTGGCAACTATAAAGGCTGCAGTTATCTACCACAACCACTACAAAACCATCCCTCTACTTGATTTGCATTGAGAAGACACATTGGCAGCTTTTGTCAAAAGCCTGAGAAAGGCCCAGCAGAGTTAAGCCAATGAAATGCTCCTTGGATCCTCACCCATTCTGGCTGGAAACAGCTAGCCAAGAAGTTTGGTCTGGGTGGCTTTTAATACGAGGGGGTCAGGCCCACTGCTGCTCTCTTAGGTTATCCAGGGACCCCAATTCTTCAGGTAACTCTTGTCCTACAGCAACTTCCCATTTTGGGGAAAGGTGATACAGGAGATGATAACTGGTTAACTATATGGGGGTTTGAAGGAACTAAGCTGAATTATATATAACTGAAATCTGGGGAAATCATGGTGGTCCTGCAAGATTTCAGCCAGCCAGTAAATAAAATGTTGTAATAAATGAAAAGTGGGAAGTTAGTGGGCACCATCCAATGATGTCAGAGACACCATACTGCAAAGCCCCATATTATATATTTAAACACTTAATGCCCATCTACTCATTAAGTCTGAACCTGCATGCTGCTGTTATTTTTCACTTTCTTATCTTGGTAATTTAAGGACAAAATTTGCAAGTAAACAAAAAATTTATTGTTCAGTGACATACAGAGAATATCAATTCAAGCAAAACAGACACATAAAACTGACTCTACCTTCTCTGTGGATAAAAATCTCACGGAGTTGTTTGTTAAGGAAGGATAAGGTGAGATTCAACAGCTGCTCAGAGAAATGCTTGCTCTGGGTTTCCACATCATTTTCTTGAATTGCCTTACAAAGTAAATCCAATGCTGGTCTCAACTCTTCAACACCTATTGGAAAAAAGGACAAACCCAAGAAAAATAGGAATATCGCTTTAAGAAACTCACAAGTTTGCATCTGTCTTCAAAATGGTATCAAGATAGATGCAGTTCATTCCATGAGGCATTCTGAAAACCTATGGATGACTGATTCCCGGGCATCTGCCCTAAGCACCTTCTCTGCATTCAATGCAGTTTGCTTAGCGTTCACTCAAACGATGCTCCATTTCGGAAAATGTCAATGCGAACCTTCATACAGTTACTTACTCTTCAAGTACAAATCTGACATGATATTTATAGGCTGATCCTGTACGAAGCATGCTGCAGACAGATTGCAAAGGTTCTCTTTATTCTTTAGGAAAAAATCCACAGTGTCCAGCTGTCGATTCTCTAAGCCTGCCTAAACATCAAAAACAGAATTAGTGTTACACAAAGATCCACTATTAATACTTTGTTCCCAGTTAATCAGCACCTGGTCTGAGCATCCAACTCAATATCAAGGCATGGACTGTCCTTCTCACTTCTTGATCTCTCTTCTCAGAGGTCTGGTTGTCACAACACTGAGACAAATCTTTTTTCAATTACACAGAAACATTTTTCTTGAGGAGTTGAGCACCCGTGAATATGATTTACGCTAAGTAACATATTCTGTAAGTAATAAAATATTTGAGTAGACAAGCTAACAAAATAAGTGCTAGATGATATTAATGTTACATTATAATTTACTCTCTCTATATTTGTAACTAACACTGAATGTAACCAAGGAGTAGTCAATATTTCTTGGCAATCTGGAGTGAAAGATCAGTAGTTTATGTGAGATTCAGAATTCTTTACAGGTAATAAATAACTGGGATGGAAGCGGGGATGGGGCATTCACCTAATATGCAGATGACACTAAAATACAAATGGTAAAGCTTAAAAAAATACAATGATCTTTACAATAGGAAGAATTGTGCTGGAATTAGCCAAGTGAGTTTCTTGTCTTTACTGAGATCCCACTGGCTAAATAGCAGGACTATTTAAACTAGAGTGAAAAGTGTGGGGAGCCAAGCTTTTTGCTATAGTACGGATGATCAAACCTCACAACTTTATAAGCACCAAGAAAAGAATAAGAGTAATCCAGAAAATCTTCAGTAATACCAAGAAGTCCTTCTCCCAAAACTGGAAATGAAGAAGGTTCTGGGCTTCTTTCTTTTTTTACCTCTAAGGCATGTACAGGAATAGAACACCTTCCCCATCTATTGAGACGGCAAAGAGAATCTACAGTGCTAGCATTTCCATAGATGATCAGTCTATTCAAGAATTCTTCTTGTGTAAAGCCAAACAGGAACAAGAAGAGACCAGTCTCTAAGGATTATAATAAAAGAGAGAAGTTATTTCCATGCTATATTGCTCATTCTCTTCAGAAAAAATGTTCTAGCAGACTTGAACACAGCTCCCACATAGTCATTTTCAGTAATGTCAATACATAATAGAGAAAGCAACTTCAAATTTGAAAAGTTTCTAGAGAGAAAAGGTTTATTTGCAATTAAAACCAAAGATGCTCACCTGAAAGGACAAGCCATAGTGGTTCCTCTCTGGTGTATTCCACAAAAAATGAGGTTTTGCCCACATAAGACGGTATGAAGTCCTGGGTCACAAAATCCCACAAAACAAGAGTCAGTCCTTCACTTTCATTTGAGACAATGAACAGTGCATTATAATCTGTCACATGTTTACAATCAAGTTTCACACACTCTTCTCGGTCACCTAAATATATATTCTTCCACCTTCTGTCTCTAGTACTTTTATTATTTCTCCCTCTGGAGTTTGAAAGAACAAATGCAACATCTTGAAAGAGAGACGCTCCAGAAGTTTCCAAAGTCTTAGAATTAAGAGGCTCAAAGTGCAGAAGATGCTGATACCAGGGCAACTCAACATCTGTACATAAATGTGGAAAATAATGATGTATATGTGTATCATACAACGATAATACATGTGACATCCATGATCTGGGGAAAAAAGGGGAAAAAATCTTACCAACATTTTCAACAATAAAGGAAACAAAAATCTAAGAATTATACTTGTCAATAAATTCTTCTTCTATCCTTTTCATTATAAAAGTACAAGAGTCACTTTGCCAACCAACCTGTTTGTCTGGAATGAAGGCTGCAAGAACTTTATGCTGTAATTTGAATTTCTGAGGTCACCTTCATTCACCCCCTCCAGTTGCTGTATAGGAAGATTCTCAAAACTTCGCTTGCAAAATAAATGCTCAGGATATTCTCTGGGGGAAAAGAAATATGCAGTAATGGACTTAAGTTATAGGAAAATAGTGTCAGTTGTATTTCCTAATAACAAGAACAATCATTTATATAGAGAAATATGGCCTCTCCTTTCCAGATGTATGGAAACAGAGGCATGGATAATTGGTCCCATCACTTCCTGGCAATTAGAGGGGGAAGAAATAGAAGCAGTGGCAGATTTCACCTTCTTGGGCTCCAAGATCACTGCAGATGGTGACTGCAGCCATGAAATCAAAAGACG
>JANHZU010007329.1:0-10137 GCA_032468055.1 Acrochordus granulatus | reverse complement strand
CGAAGCTGCAACGGCAACAGTCGCCGCGCCTCAGACCCGCCCTCGGCGCCGCCCGGCCAGCAGCGGGGCAGCCGCAGCGCCCCCCGGACAGCGCGCGCCCTGCTCTCCCCGGAGAGAGTGACCGGCCGGACTCCCCCTGGGCGGCTCGTGGCCCGCGAGGCGGCCTCCGACCCTCGCTCGCCCGCCCTCGCTCGCTCCCTCCGCGGGCCGCACTCACTCTTCCCAGGCGCCCGGCAGCGACACGCCGGGGAGAAGCGTCGAGGGCAGCCCCGACAGGCGCAGTTCGGCCGGCCCGGCCACGGCCAGCGCCCTCCGCCCGCGACTGAGCTTGGCCCGCAGAGGCCCGGCCGGAGAGTCCGCAGGCGGAGGCAGCAGCAGGACTCGCAACGGCGCCGCCATCCTCCCGGCCGGGCCCGGCTCAGCCGCAGCAACGCGCGAAGCCTGCCGGACGCCGCAGTTCTCCTGGAGTTCCGGCCCCACTGCGCAGCCGCGGCCCGCCCTCTGCCGGAAGCGCATGGCCGCCCGTCGTCTGTCGCGCCTGAAGGCGCCGTTCCCGCCGGGGCCGTCTTGCTGAGGGAATGCTGGCGCTGGGGCTGCTGTGGCGGGCTCTGGCTAGCGCGGGCTATGCGGACGCGGCGCCCGGGACGGAGGGGCAGAGCGAGCACGCCGCCGCCATGGAGTCGGAGCAGGAGCGGGCGCTCGAGGTCTATGGTCGGTGACAGGCGGGGACGGGGGCCGCTCGAGGCCGGGGGAGCGGGGCAGACCCGCCCGGCGCCGGTCCGCCCCGCTCAGGCTGCGCGCCTGTGTTTGCTCCGCGCAGATCTCATCCGCACGATCCGGGACCCCGAGAAGCCCCACACGCTGGAGGAGCTGGAGGTGGTGAGCGAGAACTGCGTGGAGGTGGCCGAGACCGGGCCGGGCGAGTGCCTGATCACCATCCGGTTCACGCCCACCGTACCCCACTGCTCGCTGGCCACGCTCATCGGTAGGGATCGTGCGGGCCGAGGTAGGGGCGCGGGCAGCCTCAGGCTTTGGACGCCGCAGGCCGAGGGGCCGACTCGGCTGCCCCTTCCGGCGGGGGGCTCGCCGGCCGGGCCCCGAACCTCTCGACAAGGGCTGCGGAGGGTCGCCGGAAGAGCCGGTCGCTTGCAACGTCCCGCCAGCGTTTCTCCCCCGGCCGCTTGAAGGTTCTGGACTTCTGGCGAGCTGTCTGGGGGCTTTTGAGAAACGCAGTCCAGGTCTTTCCAGGCGGCCACAGTCGCTCTCGGGCAAGGCAAGACTAGACTGTTAAGACCAGCCCCGAGGCGCACACTGCCCATGTTCGAGGGCAGCCCAGAGTCCGTCACAGGGCTGCCGCGCCAGAGCCAAACCAGGCCCATTGGCTTCTCAGGGGCAAAGCACTGGCGAGGCCATCAAAAGGCGCGATGGTGGGTGCCTGGCTGACCTCCTGACTCTCAAGGCTGCAGCCTCAGCTGGAGAGGCAGCATTCAGGCTCCGCTGCCATTGCCACAATTCTGGATTTTCTTGGCCGGCAAATCCAGCCTTGTGAGCATTTGACTTTACCTGGCACCATGGCCGAGTCTCCAGATTTCATGTCTTCAGGTCCGTCTTGAAGTAGCCCTGTATTGTGAATGTTTCTTTTCTTTTTCTAAGCTGTTTTTTTCCACTATAGCTGTTATTTAACTTGTATTTCTTCATAAATTATATCTCTGCTTGGGATCATTTTTAAAAATTGAAGAAGAGCGGGATACATAAATAACTGGACAAGCCATGATTACATGATATATTTGCAAGACCAAGCACAGGTAGTAGATACCTTAAACCATCTGTGGTCCTGCAAGTGCTGAGGCAGATTGTAATTCATAATGCATAATCATTATGAAGACCTTCAAGCTGAACTATACGTGACCATACCTTCCTGTATTTTCCTCCTTCAGGCCTCTGGACACAGAGCCAGGGATCAGAAGCATGCTGTTTTTTCATTCTCTGTGACATTAAATGGCAGCTTTGTATGAAACAGAGGGATGGGAGTGGAACTAGTCTTCCCCCCCCAAACTCACATTCTGCCTCCATAGTTCCTTTTCACAATACAAAACCCATTGGAAAACCCAGAAGTGATGCCTGGCAGTCCTTCCAGAGGGCAAGGCTGTAGTGCGCAGCTTTTTACTTGTCCCTGAGAGATTCCCTGGCACAGGTCTATCTCCAAGTGCATCTTCTAACTGTGACCTGTTTGAGAATCTGTAGTAGCCAAAACAAATTCTGGTAGGTTTGCACATAAGATTCAGACAATATTTGTTTTAATCACAGGCTACTCTACAAGGTTGGCTTGGCAGAGTTAAGTAATCATAGATACAGATACTTTATTGGCCAAGCTTGATTAGACTCACAGGGAATTTGACTCCAGTACAGAAGCTCTCAGTATACTTGTAAGACAACAGTGAATAAAATAATAACATGAACAAAATAAAATTAAATGTATTCAAATAGAAAAATGTGCATCAAAATGTGCAGCCAGTAGAGAAATAATCATAATCTATTGATAAGTATGTATACAATTAGAACTTCCAGATTACTTTAAAATTTCATTTTTTTCTCCAAATTTGTTTTACAAAAAAGAGAAGAAAAAATGTATAACATTTTGTACAGCAAAGACAAAAACAAATTTACTAGAATGTCTGACAAGTGGTAGTTAAAGCAAGTAAATCTTTATAAATCTGCATTAAGCTATGATTTATTAAACTATAAGCCATGTTTTTGGTGTGCGTATCTTTTGGGGACAAGCAAATCATGAGGCTTCTTGCCTTGGGATTCCCTAATTTTAATCAATAGGCAGCTTGCAAGCATCAAACGTTAGACTTTGAGCTTGTTCTGCAGCACATCCTTGCACACTCAACAGATGTAGGAAAATGTTTATTTGCCATAGTTATACTACTGTGGGTGCAAGGCACTTGCTGGAAGTAATATAGGTGACCTCAGGAGAAACTTACCTAAGTGAAAACATTCCAGAGTGTTGACAACAGCTGCTGTTCCATGTTATTTGCCACCATTGAGAGCGAATGGACTTTGTACAAATGTTCATCTTCAAGAAAGGCAACCAGATTCTCCCAAAATGTTTGCTATGCCAAGGTACCAAAAGTTAACTAGGCTTTTCATTGCATGGCTCTTGGTCAGTTACTGTTCTGATAAAAAGATAATTGGGAAGCAGGGGATGAAAAAGAAACTGAAATATTTTTCATGAAAATTTAGGACTGTGTTTGAGGATCAAACTTCAGAGATGTTTACCTTTCAAGCACAAGGTATGTCATTTGTGTTTTTCTCTACATTAACTATGAGGTTGGTTCTTTGGAACACTGTTCTTGTTGCCACTGCTTGAGCTATAAGAAAAGCCTGAGTGGTAAGCTACAGCTTGCATGTCTTTGTCCTGCAGGAGAGATGTTGTTTTAGAGAAGGGAGGAATGGGAGGCCTGAGGTGGTTCCAGTCAACAGTCACTGATGTACACACTAAAGACTAGTGATTCCCAGAGGGTGGCCCAGGATTGCCCGGCAGTCGGCCTCAGCCTCCCCAGATCTCCATGATTGCGAAGAAGACTCAAACCCTAACAAGAACCTGCTGGCTGATTTAGCCTCCCCTCCCCTTGCACCCCCACAGCCAGCTGGTTCACTAGAATGTTCAGGTTTGTTGCAGTGTGCAAGAAACAATACATCCATTCTCCTGAGTGAAGCACAGTAACAAAGAAGTCTTGGAAGCAGGCATTAGCTTTCAGTTGGTCTGTGTTGTGCTTAGCTGAACTGTGGCTTCACACAAACAATTCTAAAAGAAGCGTACAAACAAGAAGCAAATATCAAAAAATGGAAGTTTGCTGCACTAGAAATCCCAAGCCCCTTAGGGTTCAAATTCTTGAACAGCACATGGCCCTTTGAAGAGTAATTATGGCATGGAAGTACATAAGACAATTTAAGGAGTAAATAGATATTTAAAGTTTGAATTAGTTTTGGGGGTTCAAATTTAGTTTGAAAAGGCCTTTAAAAATGGAAGGAATTACCTGCATAATTACCATACACATTCAGAAATATAACCATTTTAATATATATGAAAAAAAATCCTGTTTTAAAGTGGAAATGTTGGGGTAGTGCATTTATTTAACATGGTTTGAATGCAGAGAGAGAGACCGACCAGTATTCATAGTGGAGCAATAGGTGTTTCTAAGCCAAGATTTTTCTGTCTCACCTAGCTGGAAATCTACATATCAGAGGGGGCACATTCCATTGAGGAAGACAGTAAGTATGCCTTCAGTTTGTGGTTAGAGTGAATTTTTTTAATGGAAAAAGCAGTTTGAAAATTAATATTGCTCTCCTGTTAGCATTGTTAAGAGGGTGCATATGAAAGGAAGATAATATCTAGAGACTTCTTATAATTCCTTGTATTTTGAAATGCAATCAAAGAGGGGTGTATTTATGTATTTGTGAGATTTATACCCTGTCTTTTATTCAGAAGCTCAAGGCAATGCATAGTGCTACCATGTCCATTTTTTCCTCACAGTGATGACCTTTAGAGATAGGCTGGACTGAGAATGTTCCATGGTATGGGGTGGGTAGAAGCTGGTCCCAGTCTAATGTTTTAACAGCTACACCTCCTAATGCTTGCAGTTCATTATTAGGATTGTTAGGAGGTTAGATCTGCATTGCTGGGAACTTTCTATAAGTCATGCATTCCAAGTTGTTCCTTGGAAGAAAGCATCCTGCCTATTCCTTGTGGGGGGCATGTAGGTTTAGAACCCTGGACTTTCCACCAGGTAAGAACTGATGTGTCCAGGTGGACTTTACTGTAAGATATTTGCTCTCACTATTGGATTATGCCACAGCATGGTGATCAGTGAATATGACACTTGGCTACCATAATTTTTCATTTAGAGAAAAGTTGATAAATACATTGTAAAAAAATAAAAACAGCAATTGTAGACCCATTAAAAAAGCTATGAAGAAAATTTCATGGAGAAAATCTGTACTGTATGTGGGCGTTAATAGTCAACACCAGCTTGATGCCACATAATCAACCGGTGAAAAGAACAGGGCAGATTATTTCTTCTTAATATTCATAGGATGTGGATTGCAGTTGCTTTGATGATAAATTTGTTTGGTTTCCAATCAAAAGTTTCTTGAACCTTTTTCCATTGTGTTGCAGTCAACAAACAAATCAATGATAAAGAGAGAGTAGCAGCAGCAATGGAGAATCCCAGTTTGCGGGAGATTGTGGACCAGTGTGTGCTAGAGCCTGATTGACTTGGAATAGGTCTGGCATCTTTGTATTAATTTCTTTATAACCTTACCTTGAATTTAATACTAAAACTTCTTTGTACCTCTTAAGTATTTTAAAGAATCATTTTGAAAGCATCCAGTTAATTGCAAACAAGCGTGAGCAGACTAGATCAATCTTAGATGAACTGTAAAGAATAAAAAGTGAATATTCTCTTAATGTTTTAAATATGAATCTCTTAATTTGTTTCTAAATATGAATCATTTTTATTGCCAGCTCATGAATATTTGTTGTAATTTTTAAAATCTGATTTTGAGTTGATTTTTCCCCTTCTCTGTAGAGGATACATTTGAATAGCTACTCTGTTAAAGGTAAATAAAATACAGAATTGGTAAAACAATATTTTTTGATGTCATGGCATTTCCCCTATAGATTAAAGCAAAAAGTCTGTCAATACATATGAGGAATAAATTTGAATCCATTACTTCCATAAGTGCAAGGTTCATGTAATATAGCCACCCAGAGTCATCTTTGTGTGAGTTGGGTGACTATATAAATGTTTAATGAAGTAAATACATAAATAATCATATGGTGGCAATCTTGTTGGCACTTGACAGTGCAATAGTGGAACAGCATACAGCAAAAGGTGTTAGTCATGGAGAGCTAGGTGCAATATCCCACTAACCACTCCTTCCAGCCTCCCTTTTGAGAACTGCCAGGGAGTTTTCTGCTGCCCCTCCACAGAGCCTGTTTCCTCACTGAACAGCTCAAACTGTCAGGCATCACCTTTTCACTCCATATCCTGCCTAATTTCTGTCCCTTCATGGACATGTTGGCATTTTCGATCCTTCCAGTCTTTCTGGCAAGCTAAATAAGCCTTTCAAGTGTCTCTGGTACATGGCACACATCTCAAATCAGCTGGCTTCCTGGCCCACAGCCAATGCTGTCCCGCTGGGACTGAGTTTCAGCTTGGTTCTCCCTGGCCGGCTGGCATCCGGGCACTAAGCCAAGACCTCAACCGCATCAATGGCCTGCTTGGCCCGAGGCCAAGACCCAAAGCTCACTGAAATATTATGCTATTAGTAATACTGTGTCCAAATAAAATGGAATGATACTGAAGAGGAGCAATAATTTCTTAAAGTGATGGTTGTCAGAATGTAAATAGATCTTTATATCCATGCTTACTCTTAGGTCAGGTACCGAAGACCCCACTGACCCTCAGGTCCAGCCCTCATATCAGAGGCACTGCTTGAAGTGTTAGTTGAATCAATTTTAAAAATATATTTCTTAAAGTTAATCCAGGAGTATGGGAGATTGAAAAAAAATTCCTCTCCTGATTGAGAGATTATGACTTTGCCATTCAATTCTGTTGTTTCTAAGTTTTAAAGTTCTATGGTTAAAAATGTCTGGCCCTTAAAAGAAGGAAATTAAAGATGAGGTCAGGATGGGGATTCCTGGAACTGCCCTAACAGATTTTGTGTTTCTCATCATTTTTTCCTTTAAATTTTCACATCAAGAGTTCAAATTTTGGATGGCATGGCTCACACTATACAAATCTTAGAGGCAATGGATTTTGAAGATGACCTAAGGTGCTTTTCCACATCTGGCTGTAAGATAGCAGTGGTGCTCTTGTTGAGCACCTGCCATCAGCAACAAAAATGAAGCTTTCCCAAATAAATATTTCCTGAATGTAATTTGTTGTGGAAGAGATGTTCTCCAGGAGTTTCATTCTGACATGGCAATATACCTTAACTTCTGATGTGGCGGAATGCATTTGCGGACTTCATTGGTTAGACAAATGAGCTAAAGTGATCCCCAGAAACACAAGCCTTAAAACAAAGGTACACATTTCTTCTAAGCTACAGTATATTCAAACATGGCTAATATTAGTGTCCAGTTATGTATCAAAGAATTTTCTAATTCTGTAACATTATAAAGTAATATTTGGTGACAATATGTTGGGTCCCTGGAGTCTACAAAACTGGGTTATTAATTTCTGCTTTAAAGCACGGTTGAAATGGGCCATTTAGGCACTGAGTGAGCCCTTGCTCAGGGCAGGAATCCCAGTTAAAGAATCCCCACAGATGGCAGAAGGGGGCCGAGAGAGAGGATAATACAAAAGAGGGATGGGCAGAGGAAAATACTGGGGGGCAGTGTATGTGTCCACTCAGGAAGGTCTACTAGAGACTTTAGGCTACTCCTGCTCCAGCCACCATCTTGGCTCAAGAAGTAGCAGGGCTTGGAGGCATCCCAGGCGTCCCCGAGTGCCAGGCCATTTGCAAGTGGGTAGGAGGGCAAACCTGGCACCTGCTACCAAGACTGTGGGGTGAGACTTTCCTGAGAAACAGACTGAGAGAGCATTTGCACTGGAAAATCCCATGTACAAAGTAGGATCCTTGAAAAACCATAAAATTGGCATAAATTTTGAGCAGATCCTAAATGATCTTCCCTTTCAAAAACCATCTGGGAAAGGTGGAGTTGAGTCACACTGAGCAAACAGGCACAATACACATGTATTTTTGGTGGATTGTAGCCATGCTAAGCAAGCACACCACAGAGGCTAAGAAGAGATGGATACAATTTTAAAAATTCAACAACAACAAAAAAATCAGGATTAGATGTAACTTTGCTCTTGCAGTTTAACACACTTGAGAGGTATAGCCATTAAAAAAATTAGATAGTTACTACAATACTCCCAATCAGTGCAATTTTTTTGATACATTGATAGGGAAATTCCCTCTTATATAGAGGATGACATTCTGTATTCAGAAGCAGACAAACTGGTCTTAATTAAAACTGGCCAGGTCAGCAGAACTGTTGGGAGCTCACTGGGTTTTGGGGTCAAGGCCTGGGACTAGGGGTGGGGTGATCTTAAGTTCTAGTCCTATCTCAGGCACCAAAGCCAGCAGGGTAACTTCAGGCCAGTCCCTTTCTCTTAGCCCTAGACAGGGAAGTCGAAAAACATCCCCGAAGAAGGCAAGGGCAAATTGTTTCCAGTGTGGCCACAAAAAATGCACAGGCCAGTCTTTGCAGTCACCAGGACTCAAGACTGACCGAAAGGGACCACAACTGCAATTACCTCCCAAACAGATAAGGAAGCAAAATTGTGACACCCTCCCTTTAAAACAGAGTGGCCCTTTCTGTTATCTGAAGATGACGCAAAGTTGAGATGTGCCACCAATATAAACTTCTAAGGGAACTTTTGCACCATTTCCCCAATTTCAAGGTGCAAGTGAGAAAGCAAACACACAACTCAGAATTACATGTATTTTTGCCAATCTGGCTATCAGTATAAATTACAAGCATAGATCCAATATCAAGTATTCAGTTCACAAGGGAAAATGAATAATGCTTTGGGGAGACCTGGCTGTGCAATGAAAAGAGGCAGCACAGTTGTGAAGTCAGATGAGTTTCCACCCAATCCCTCATTTGGGCAGTTTTCAGGCAGGCTGGCCTTGGTGTCCTGGACCAGGGGTCTTTTGACTCGCAAGTCTGGCACCAGATGTCAGGTCAGGGTGGCACAGGACTACTAGCCCTGCTGAAGGAGCTGCTAACCCTCCCATTGCTGGGAAGTCTGGAAGTATCTGACCCAAGAGCAGCAGCACTGTGTGCTCACCCATGCGTGTGTAAGGTGCATTTCTGTGCAGCCAGCACCAGAGATATTTAACTTCACTGCCTGAAGCTCTTCACATCTACAATAAGAAAAACTTTGTAGTTGTAACACAGCCAAATGATCAGATTAAGTTCTGTGGAATGCTACATCTCATTTGCATAAAACACAATTGGTTTTATTCTTTTTAAAAAAAAATCACTCCCTAAGCGTTTGTGCTGGCCTGCCAACACCGAGTGACAATGACCAACTGTAGCACCAGAGATATTTCTGAGATGGTTTCCAACAGCTGCTTTCCTGAGACCAGACTGCTTTTGCCCCACCAGTTCCTTTCCTGCGCTGTGGATGCAAGGCTGCTCTCTGGCTGCCTGGAACACAGGTCAGTCACAAGCTTGAGCACCACACCAGGGCAGAAAATACTGGTTTGTTTCTGAGCACCAGACAAGGCCTGTTGATAGAAGAGCTGGCTTGCCGAAGTGGGTCTTCTCCAGCTCTCGCCCACCAGAGGCAGCTGGGGCAGGGAGGCATTCATTTCCGGGAGGAGCGCTCATCCCCACGATGCTGATGGACCAGGGCATGTGAGCGGCAGGACTGGCAGCATTGGGCACTGACTGCAGGGAGATGGCACCTTCCCAGCCACAGCAGGGTCTGGCAGAAGCTGAAAGATAGACGGTCGTGCTCACAGATGAAGCCTGGGAGAGAACAGAAGTAGGATCCTCTGTAATGGAGTGCCAGTCAGCCTTTCCACATCCAGCTCTCCCCCTTGGAAGGCACACTGGGCAGGGTTTGGATGCTGCCTTACAGGACTCATGTGGGCAGGTGGAGAGATTGCACAACCTGGTTGAGTGGCAAAAGTTGGTTTGGTTACACCCATCTCCTAACTGGGTTAAGTGGTTCACTAACATACTGCCCCACTAATTAATCCTACTAAGTATGTTGTGTGAAGCCTATTTTCTTTAAAACAGCAGCACTGAGGGATGAGGGTTCATTATGCTGCCACGGGGTCCCTTGAAAAGTATCCAAAAGCTTCAGCTGGTATAAAGTGTAGCCATGCAAGCAATCGTGGGCACTCAAAACCAGTGCATGTAACACCTCTGCTCTGTGAGCTGCACTGGGTGCCAGTCTGCTTCTGGATCCAATTCAAAGTGTTGTTTATGACCTATAACTTTATATACCTATGGAACCGTTTTTTCAACCAATGTAGAAAATCTAATGATCAGCTAATGCAGTTAATTGTATGTTCAGCCCCTTTTCTTCCCTTCCATCTCCAGAT
>JANHZU010007328.1:23293-36507 GCA_032468055.1 Acrochordus granulatus | reverse complement strand
AAAAGGATCTCCCAGCTCGCCATTTGGTTCCCCCTTAACTTCTCTTCCTCTTCTCATGGGGAGCTCATTGCTTTCACGCCCTTTATATGTCTTATTTTGCATTTCCAAACGAGATTGTGGCAGCCGCATCTGGAAGATACGGCGCAGCTGGTTCCTTGCCCTCCTGGCCCGCACGAGGGCCGTTTTCCCCACCACCTTCCTGGCTCCAGGGAACCCTTCAATCGGTCCTTTTCAAAGATCACAACTGCCCTCTCGGAGCTGCAAAACCTGCACAGCCACTGGGTGGCAGAAAAGAGGGAACCCGACGCTGGGCTCGTGGCTGCCCCTCGTGGTCACCCGGAGCTCTGCAGGCACGACACAACAGTCCTCTCCGATTCTCTGAGCCTTCAGCGGGAGCAGAGGGCTTTATAAAAAATGCCAGGGGGCAAAGTGTCACTCTTGGAGGCTCTGGGACCCTGACCTAGAGTCCCCTCCGTGCCGTCTTCAGCTTTAATTCAGGGTCTGTCATCCTACCCTTTCCTGACCTTCTGGCTGGGGGGAGTGGCAGGAAGGGACCAAGCCTTCGGGGTTTTCTACTAGCCTCTTTTGGGGGGGGTCTCCTCCACACGGGCTCCCTCTGCTGCCGGCTTTAGATTCCTTGCAAGCACCAGAGTCCTTCTGTCTTATCGCCTTATCATTTCTCCTATTCCAGAAAGGGTTGGAAGGAAATTGGGTGCTCCAGTCTTCTTTTTCCATTTCAAAAAAAATAAAAGCATTTTGCGGTGCGGGGGGAGAATTGCAAGGAGGGGGTTTTGCTTTTTGGAGAAGACCCTTTTTGCAGAAGGGTCATCTTGAAAGAAGGCAGCGTCATTGACTGATATCCCTTTCAGGGGCTTCATCAGAGCACAAGGACCACGGAGGTGCGCTCCTAAAACATCTCTGAAAAATCGGGAAAAAAATTCAGATTTGGGGGATTTGCTCGAGAGGCTCCAGATCTGACCCACTGGGCAGCAGCCATTCAGTATGGAGACATAAAATGAGAGATTTCAAGGGTCCGGAGGAAAAGATTTACCCATGAGAAGGGCAAGGAAGAAGCCAGAGGTGTGATTTACACGAGATCAGCGCTCCTCAAAACTGAGAACTTCAAGATGGGTGGCCTTCAGCTCCCAGAATTCCCCATAGAGGGAATTCCGCCTACAGAGGGGAATTCTGAGCATTGAAGTCCGCCCACCTTAAAGTTGCCCAACGTGAGGATCACTGATCCGATATAAACCATCACCTTGACTTTGTGAGAGCGACTGGATGATTTCCAGAGAAATGTTTATGGCAAACAGAAAATTGTTCTCTCAGACAAGGTTCATGTAACCCCATTTTTCTGGCGGGGAGAAGGTAACTTCACACGTGGTGCCCAATCTCTCAATCGTGGTTTATAGAATAAACCATGGTGAAATCACAAAGACGCCTTCACCCACCATAAAAAAGCAGCTTTTCGATTTATTTTTTTATTAATAAACCACAGCTGGCTGGTGGAGGACGTCTTTCATTCATATGATGAATCAATATTGAATTAACACGGTATTAATTCAATAACTATTGATTAATAGGCATTAACCAAAGTTAATAGTTCATATTTTGCTCTAAGCCAATCAGCGGCTAAGAAATTCAATTTCCCCGCCCCCGGGGAACTGGAGTTGAAGGGGGGGTTGGGAAAGGGGCGGAGCAAAGCTAAGAGCGTCAGAGCGCACGCGCGCCTCCTCTCCTCTACCTGTCTGTGCTTTCCCGCTCTTTTTGCCTTCCTTCCTTCCTTCTCCTCTCGTCCGTTGGCTCCGTCTTGACACATGCGTCCAAGGAGAGCCGCTTCCTCCTCTTCCGCCCTCTCCTTTGCCCGTACGTCGCGCGGCGCAGGCGCGGGGGGACCTCTCGCCCACCTCCATGTCGTGGCGTCAGGGTCTTTTTGGCTGCGCTTTCCTTCCCCGCCGTTTGGCGTCTTGCGCAGGCGCAGTAGCTTTGTACCTTTTTAAAGTCTCTTTCCGCCGTCTCGGTCGCGCATCACCGGGGAGACTGTGGGGACTCGCGGTCGCTGTCACGATGGGGGTAAGGGGGAGTGAGAGAGTGAGGGGGGATGGGTTGGAGCTGGAAGGGGTAGGAACTGTGAGGGGAGATAAAGGTTGGGGAGGGGGCCCCACATGGGGGGCTGAATGCAGTGGAGAGGGGCATGTGGGGCAATATTGGGGGGATTCAGTGTAATGAAGATGAAAAGTCTGGGCTTTGGGGCAGAAAGCACGGAGGCCCATCCCCATATCAATGGGGGTGGGAGCTGGAGGCGCTATAATGAGAGAAAAACTAGGGGGTGTTAGTTCAGGACCAAGATGAGGAAGCAAGACATAAATGGGAGAAGAAGAAATGTGTGTTTTTATTTATTACTCTAATTTAATAGCCCTTCTCATGCATAGAACACTTGGGGATAGTATATTTCCCTTGGGGGTGGAAATAGGGGGGTTTATCTTTTAAATATTCAGCAGACTGCAAAAAACGTTTAAAGGTCTTTGGAATAATTTCTCCACCCTCCTGCCCTCCAGATGGTGCTGGACTACAGTTCCCATCCTCCGCAGCCAGAATGTTGGGGGGTGTCCTACAGAGTCTGGGGGTTAGTTTGGGATGGGGGAATAGAATTGGAATGGAGGGTCTTGAAAAGAGGCTATTAGAAAGATTCTATCTATAGCTCCCTATCTACTCCATTGTGTATGCATATGAAATCCGTGCTTGTTTTTATTTTTTTTATTTTTTCCCGCCTTTCTTATTTTTACAAATAACTCAAGGCGGTGAACATACCTAATACTCCATCCTCTCCCTGTTTTCCCCACAACAACAACCCGGAGAGGTGGGTTGGGTTGAGAGTGACTGGCCTAAAGGCACCCAGCTGGTTTTCATGCCAAAGGCAGGACAAGTCTCCTGGTTTCTATCCTGGCACCTTCACTACTAGACCAAGCTGGCTTTGTAAAATGTAGAATCTGGTACTGGAACTGAAGTGGGATCAAACAGAAAAAGGCTTAGAGCTGGAGAAAAGAAAGTGAGTGGAAACCTGAAAGTTAGTTGCCTCCATAAAACATGCTGTGTTCAAACCAGTAAACCATTTTTTGTGGCTTATGGGAGTGGCCCGCTTCATGCATGATGCTGGGACCACCAGTGTTGGAATGCAGACTGTGCAAGCGTATCCGGATTCATTGTCCAAACTAGTTGGATTATGGATTGAAAAGTGAAAGTTTGGCCTAATAGTTAAGGCACCATGCTAGAAACAGGGAGATGGTGAGTTCTAGTCCTGCCTTAACCATGAAAGCCAGCTGGGTGACTTTGGGCTTGTCACTCTCTCAGTCCAATGCACCTCACGGGGGGTTGTTGTAGGGAAAACAAGAGGAGGAAAGAGTATTAGGTATATTTGCTGTCTTGAATTCTTTATAAAAATAATAAAGACAGCGTATAAATAAAGTTCAGGAGGGGACACAAAGGTGATCAGTATTACAATAAAGATTCTGCTGTTGACTGGAAGTTGTGGAGTGGTGATGGAAACTGGAATGTCAGAGTTTTAGCAGGAAATATGAAAACTGTTAGGACTAAGATGTTAAAAAATAGGATAATCTGGAAGTGAGTTTTGGGAGAGTGATTTAGGGTCATTGTAGGCCAGGGAAAGATAGATAATTATGATATGAAAAAATATACAAATTGCAATTACTATTAATTATGGGGGGATTTTTTTGTTGTTTTTGGAAGAATGAGCATTGGGAAGTTGGATCAGAAGGCTATTTAAGTTTTAACAGATTTATCTGCATTTTATTATTTCAATAAGTTTAATTCAATTTAGATGTTACATTAAAAATGTAACAGAATGGTTATTTAACATTCTTCATTGTATTAATAAATGCAAGTTTATATTCCACCCTTGTAGAGATAGAAGGATGTTTGCAAATGTGCCAGGTGTCTTTCTGAATTTCTTCCATCTGGTGTCCTTGTATACTTTCTGGATCCAGATGGCATTTTTTGAAAGGGCAGAGATATACCTTAACTGCTGTATATGAAATATTTGTGTTTCTAGCTTGTTGATGGGAGAGGTTTTGTTTAGTTTGATTTGGTTTTGTTTGGTTTGGTTCAGTCAGCTGGACGCTTTCAGACTTTGGAATGCAAAACACCTATCAAGGATAGATTTCATGTTAAGAGTTAGAACATTTTTTAAAGAAGTCAAACTTCACTTTGTAAATGTTAGATTTTGTTTGGCACATTATCACACAAATATAGGTAACATTAGCAGCTGGTGAAATTCATGCATCCTTCTTGGTTCTTAAAACTACAGAAGTCCTGACTTATAAAAGTGAAATAAATCAAATTAGACAGTTGCCACTTGGCAGTCTCCCAGTCAGTGCCTCTGGATGACTTGACAATGCAGCTTCTATAAACCATAAGCAGCTCATTTCAATATTTCAACCCTACTTTTTGAGGATGATGTTGTGCCACAAATTATAAATGTTGATATATGTGTAGAAACTCTCTATTTTTTGCACACTTATAATGGGAAGCTTCGATACAGAAGGAAAAATTCATAACACCCTAAAGTGTTCTCATATTTTTCAGGTGAGCAGGTTAGAATAATTTGTCAGTAAAATGAATATCCCTGTCATCAGTAAAGGACAGCTCTGTTTTTAAAATAAAATAAGCCTGCGCCAACCAGCTGATACATGCAAATTGCTGTTGTTATTAATGTCCTATTTGTATGATGTAGGAGAAGGGATTCATTCCTTTCTACCTAATTACCACATCTTCCAATTCTGCTCTCACATTCTCAAGTGACTTCCTACCCAATCATACACAGAGAATTGGAAAAAGTGCTCTTGCCTGAACTTTTGTGGAGTGGAAGGTTTATAGTGAGGTTAAGCATATGCTTCTGGCTTGAAATCACTCATATTTGCTGATTCATCAGCCTAGCAGAATGTTTGGATTTTTTTTAAACAGTAGCATTTCCAAGTCACATTTGTATGGGCTTGTAGCAGTAGAAGCAGGGGGAAAAAGTTATGGGAAAGAAGCAATCAGAGGCCTGGATTCCTCCTAGGCTTTGCTACCTTGTTCTCAAAAGCTGTATTTGCACACGTTTTAAACTTCCCAGGAAGTCTTCACATGAAGAAATAAAAATAAACAGTTGAAGTGTTTCAGATGAGTTGGAAGTGCACAGTTCCTTAACAATGCCGTACCAAAATGGCTGTATAAGAAATTATAGTTTGAAGCTTTCACCTGTTTATTTGCAACTTCAAAAAAACATTTGAATTGGCTTAGGCCACAGAAAGTTTAGCTTATAAAATGGGACAGTTGTTAATTGGTGGTGTTTTATTCTTTGTTGTTCTAACAGAGATAAATTTATGTTGATTGACAGCTTTTTTAATTTAGCAAAGTTCATGGGTTGGTCAAGGTGTCTCCTACTATAGAGCTGCTAGTGATTTGGGTTGACACAGTGCTGTAAGACAGTGTTGGTTATATGATTTTGCTTTAACACATATGTTCCCAGCCAATTTATTTAATCAGTCACATTAAAAATTTACCATGGCTAATAAGCTCTGTGAACTTAGTTTGTGACATGTATCCTTTCCTTTCTATCCCCTGGAGCATTTGGATCCCATATAGATAGACCTTGACTTATGACTGCAGTTGGGATTGGAACCTCCTGCTAAGCAATAAGGTTAAATGAGTTGTGCTCATTTTATGACCTTTTTTGCTGCGGTCATGAAGCAAATCCAGCTTTTCCCCATTGACTTTGCTTGTCTGAATCCCTCTGAGAAGGTTGCAAATGGCAATTGTATGACCCTGAGATGCTGCAACCATCATACATATATGCTGGTTGCCAATCACTTGAATTTTAGTCATGTCACTGTGGGGACACTGCTATGGTCATAAGTCATTTTTTTCAGCACCATTCTAAGTTTGAACAGTCATTAAACAAATGGTTGTAGATTGTTAACTACCTGTATTTCAGGCCTTGCAGAAAGCATCATCTATTGTGGAAGACGTTTTAATAGATGGGGAAAAGCCAAGCACTGTACAGTTCTGTTTGTATGTTGTGTCTTAGCATTTCAACCCTCCTGGTTGCAGAGGAAATCCAGTAAAGGCAAGGAAAAGAAGCAGAAACGGTTGGAAGAACGGGCAGCCATGGATGCTGTCTGTGCCAAGGTTGAAGCAGCAAATAAAGTGAGTTTTTTTCCTTCTTACTGCATATCTTTATCATTTCATTATAGAAGGTATGCCTTACCTTTCAGTTTCTTCCAACACCCAAGTGTTTATCTAAGAAATGTATAGTTATACTATAAAAGGATAGTATAAATTTGGTATCTGTGCTTTAATCCATTTCCATATTCAACTGTTTAAAGCTGAAATCAGCCTAGTAAGCCCCAAGGTAGATTTAAGACAGGGCTTCCCAAACCTGGGGAATTTAAGCCAAATTGGATAAAAGTAGTTTTTCTTTGGGTAATGATGTGCAATCTTATTACTCATCACAACAGGGACATTTAAATTGACTTAAAGATTGCCAAGTGTACTAAAATATATTTGAAAATCTCCCAAAGTATTTCATCTTCCTATGAAGATGAAAATCAGTGAAATTACCTGAAATAATCATTCAGTGATATTATTTAATCTTCGAGTTATGACCATTCGGCAACTGTCAGTGTTACAACAGTGCTGAAGGAAGGGACTTGCAACTGGTCCTCAAAGTTCAATATGACTTTCTGATAAGCAGTTTTGAGTAATGAAAGAAAAAGTTAGGGAAGTACTGGTTTAAGTGGTGTCACAGGTGTCCTGTGAATCCAGATACTGCAGTTTGTGTTGTGGTTTATGGTTGCCTGCTGGTATCAGCCAGCCTTTGCTTAGCAACCTGTCTGAGCCCAATTTGAAAAGCTGGTCTCCTGGGGATTGTGCCATTATTTTTCAACAGTGTTTTTATAGATGGGAGAAGAGAACTGTGAGTTTATTTCTTGCCTGTGAATGGACTGGTGAGTTTAAAGTCTTGTCCTTTAGGAGGGCTCTGGTTTTGAGAGGAAGTGGATTAAGCCACTTTGATCTGATGTTTATAAGGACTTAGAATAAATTATATATAACTTTTTAATTCCAATAGAGGAAAATGCAAACAGAGGAAGCAACTGAAGTAAAGGAGCTTTATTTCCCAGAAATTATAGATTTTCTCTGTGGTCTCTGCCCCTTAGGTTACTCATGAACAAGGCAGTTTAGCTGACCACTACAATAAGTCCTGCCAAGAATGTGATCAGCTGAAGCCCACTGCAGACAGGTAGTTCTCAACTTACAACCATTTGTTTAATGACTCATTCAAAGTTATGATGGCACTGAAAAAAGTGACTTGCGACTGGTCCTCACATTTACAACCATTGCAGTTTCCCTGTGGTTCACATGATCAAAATTCAGGACCTTGGCAACTGGCATGGATTTTTGATCGTTTTAGCATTCTGAGGTCACGTGATTGCCATTAGCGACCTTCCCAGATGGCTTCCTACAAGCAAAGTCAATGGGGCAAGCTGGATTTGTTTAAGAACCACCTGATTCACTTAACAACTGCAGTGATTTGTTTAACCACCATGGCAAAAAAGTTGTAAAATCTTAAGTAACTCACTTAAAAACCACCTTGCTTAGCAACAGTAGTTCTAGTTCCAATTGTGGTTGTAAGTTGAGGACTGCCTCTACAGGATTTTCTTTAACCTTGATAATGGCATTTTATTGCCTTGATCTTGATCCTTAATGTTCCACGTTGTCAAAAAAAAAGTTAGAAAGTTATCCCTTTGCCTGATAGTTCTTCAGACATCAATTTTTTAATCTGACCAGTGACTCTCATTCTTTGTGCAGCTAGAAGACCCCTTAGAAGCTTTTCCTGTGTTCAAGAAATATGACAGAAACGGGTGAGTGAATGTTTCTTGTCCTTCTTTGAGGTGAGAGATTGGAAACCAGGTCTCTTCTATGACAAATAATTGGAAAACATCACTGTTGGCCTGCTTGCAGCGACCTGGCATTTCCTATTTTGCAATCCACAGATTTAATCACATTTTCCATTTCCACAAATAGTCCTAATTATGTATTGTTCTTTCTTGCTTTCACTCTTTTGTTACAGACTGAACGTTTCCATTGAGTGTAAACGCGTATCCAGTTTGGACCCGGCTATACTTGACTGGGCGTTTGAGCTGACCAAAACAAACATGCAGACCTTGTAAGGCCATAAGGACACCCAGGGGTGATAGGAGGCAGAGGGCAGCCATGACTAGCAATTACAGCAATGAGCAAGAGATGGTTTGATCTCGCCCTCTCTTCTTCAGGAGCCAAAATATCTGGTTTGCCAGAGAAAAGAAAATAATGCTCTGAAGTATGATGTGCTTAGAAAAAATAATCTTGAGACTTTAGAAGGCGTTACCAATTAGGGCTGCCATTGTGCTGTTTAGCTGGAGTAATGCTCTTAAACATGCTAAGATTAGATTTTGTTTAGATTCTCACAGTCCTTTTACATTAAGACTAATTTCATCCCCTAATTTCATTTTTGGCCCAATTATCAATGTTCGTTTTATGACCAGTATCATTTTACAAATATCTAGTAGTGAATTTTTCTACGTTTGAATACTTAATGATCAGTCTAAGCAGCTTCTGATGTTTGCAACATATCCCCGGTGCAAAATCGTCACCCCTCTGTGCTAGGCCAGTAACTTGAATGCTAAAATGGCCTTCCGGTAATATAGAAACATTTACAAACTTTCTAGAGTAGCTTTTTGTCCTTTTGGTTACAGATAATCCTTGACTTACAACCACAATTGTGACAAAATTTCTGTTGCTAAGCAAGATGGTTGTTCAGTGTGTCACACCTGATTTGACAACCTTTTATGACATAGTGGTAAAGCAAATCACTTCAATTGTTAAGTGAAGCACGTGGTCATTAAGTGAATCCAGTTTCCCTCATTGACTGCTTGTCAGAAGCTGGCTAAGAAGGCCACAAATGGTGATCACATGACCTTGGGATGTTGCAGCCATCGTAAATACATGTGGTTGCCAAGCCCCACATTTTGATTATGTAACTGTGGGGATGCTGTGAAGGTCTAAGTGTGAGGACTGATTGCAAGTCACTTTTTTCAGTGGCGTTGTAACTTTGAACGGTCACTAAGTGAATGGTCATAAGTTGAGGACCACCTGCTGTGACTATGTGGAGATGAAGAAGTGAAGATGCTTCTGAACATGACCATTACAGAAGGATTTTCAACTCTGGGCAGAGGTCCATTAGCCCCATCAAGGACGCTTTAATTTCTCTTCTTTCTGTGCTTCTTGAAAGGTATGAACAGAGCGAGTGGGGGTGGAAAGACCGGGAAAAACGAGACGAAATGACGGATGACCGGGCGTGGTACTTAATCGCTTTGGAAGATGGCTCTCTCCCTGTGGCGTTCTCACATTTCCGCTTTGACATCGAATACGGAGAAGAGGTGCTCTATTGGTACGATTCATACTTGGAATTTCAGGATGGGGAGGGGTTCATAAGGCAAGAAGGGCCGGTACACAAGAACAGGATAATGAAAAAGAGAGATTAGGCCTGCAAAAAATGAAAAAAAAAATGTGGCACACTCTGCTTCTGGGTCTGTGTTCCAAATATGTGATTGCTAGCCACTTAATGTGATGGATGTTGAGCACTTGGCAACTGATCACCTTTCTGACCATTTGTGGCATTCCACTGTCCTGGGACTGCAATACATGACCTTTTTTTGCCAGTTTCTGGCCAAAAACATCATGCAAAGGAATGTAAGTGCTTATCAACTGCAGCATTCTCTGAACAGCCAAGGTGAAAAATGTCAGAAAAACACTTCTGGTCACGTGGCTGCCTTGACTTGTGACCGTACTGACTTACAACGATATTTCCGGTCCCAGTTGCAGTTGTAAGTTGAGGACTACCAGTATACTAGCATAATTGGCCAGACTTCTTACCAGAAAAAAACTTCATAGCAAGGGAAACCAATTGGGTGTCGTCCATCAGTCACCTTCATCTCTACTCATTTATCCCCTTGTTTCAGGTTTATTAGTGACTCCCCAAACAAGCTGTCAGTATTTAATGTTTAGAAAATTGCAGGCACTGATATCAAATTAGAACAATAATTTTGTGGGTTTCTTGCTTGGTTGAAAGCTCTTCCTCTCTCCTAAATAGAGGTAAAGGAAGATGGCTTTCAATGCTCTTTCCCAATTTGGCATTTTTTACTTCAGATGGCAATGGCAAAAATTGTAAATGGCTTGCAAATTGGCTCTGCAGAAATGCTGATGTTTTCCTGCATATTCTCTCTTTCTCTCTCTCTCTTTTACCCTAGCTACGAAATACAGTTGGAAAGCAAAGCAAGAAGGAAAGGCTTGGGCAAGTTTCTCATACAGATCCTACAGCTTGTGGCAAATAGGTAGGGGTATGTTTTCCAGTGATTTCTGGGCTACAAATCACCCCAATCTCACTGGAGCAAATTTTATTTGAATTTTATTTTTCAAATTATATTTGAAGTTTAAAAACTCTGATCCTTCAATTTGAATGTTACAATTTCAATCTCCCATGGCTAAATGTTCAATTTAGCCATGGGAGAGCTCAATATGTTTCTTGTTTATTTTTATCTTTTACTTTTATCTCCATGATTGATATGCTGATGAGGATAGTGTAAAACATTTCAGAATGGCAGCAAGGAAATACAGTACTGCATTTTTACAGTATTGTATTCATAAGGACTAGAGCCATGATAATAGGTAAAACTAACCACATTAAAATATGGCAGATGTATCAGAAGACAAGATCATATTCCCAAACATGGCTGCAACCATTAACACAACGTTACTCGTTCTTTATTGCAGCTTTCAGAATGCCTGGATTTTAAAACAGGCCTTGAGTTCTACTTAAGCAATTCAATTAGTACTGGATTAGATTTGCTAAGCTTGACAGCACACTGAGAGTTAAAATTCTGACATTAGTACTTTGCATGCCAAGTAGAAAGGAATAGGATCCTTCTTGGATGAATATACTGAAGTGTGTTTTCTCTTTTTAGGTAGAATTAAAAATTAATCCAAAAGATGAAAACTTCTCAGAAACTGCACTGAGTTTTTGTTCAGCTGTTTTTCCTCCTTTTTTCTCTCATGCCATACTGACCTTGGCTCTCCCTGACTTTCCGTAGCACACAGATGAAGAAAGTCATGTTAACAGTCTTCAAACATAATCACGGAGCCAACCAGTTCTTCAGAGATGCTTTACAGTAAGTAAAATATTTAATTATTCTTCCTTTCTGAGGCAGAAAGGTGGTAGCTGAAAAAAAACCTTTTTAACAAAACACCTCCTTGCTTAGATTAGAGCGTGCACCATGGTGACAGCAATCAAAACAACTACTTGTTGAGCTTTGTATCGGCCTGGGGTCCCCAGGCCTGCTGGCAAAACCTGTCTTCAGGGCTTTTCAAAAGCATGTCAAAGTGGGGACCAATCTTATTCCTGCAGGGATGATGTTCCACAGGGAAGGAGCCACCATGGAGAAGCCACTTCTTCTTGGTCCCATCAGGTGGACCTCCTTAAGAGAGGGGACCCTTAACATCCCCTGCCTCCCCACTCTGGTGGGTCGAGCAGATATAACTGGGAAAAGACTGTCCTTCAAATAACCTGATTGGAAATAGATGGTTTGTAGAGGAAACCTCTCAGCGGAAGTGTAGTTCAATATGTGCTAGGCTGATCCTCGTGGATAGCCACCTGCATCCTTTTCCTGGATGGTGAAAGGCAAGCAAAACAATCTCTATTGAGTCTCTTCTTTGGTGGAAGACTCATTTGGGTCCTTTGTTAATTGGTGGCTCCTGAAGGTTTTGCCGTGTCGCATCTTTTGATTTGGGTAGTTTGCAGTAAAAATGCAGGGTAGGCTGAAAAGATAATTCCAGTGTCTCCTCACATCCCCGATGGATGAACCTCTGTGCTTGTGTGAATCACAGCATTAGATTATTTCGGCTTGCTTGTTTACGGAAGGGACATCTGCTGCTCTCTTCCTACAAATCCAGTATGGATAGCTGCTACCTGCTTCTACTCAGGGCTCTGTCAGCTTATTTGGATAACAACACAACCTCTGTTGATAAAATACCAGCTGGAAGGTCTGTGTATGGCCTTTTTTTTGTTAATTTTTCCTGACCTTTTAGATTTGAAATAGACGATACTTCACCGAGCATGTCTGGCTGCTGTGGGGAAGACTGCTCCTACGAAATTCTCAGCCGAAGAACAAAATTTGGTGAGAGCCACCAGGCTCACTTGGGCACTCAGTGTGGGGGCTGCTGCCACTGAGTGGTCCTTTGCGCCCTTAAAGAATCCACCACTCTCCATTTAAGCGTGCCTTTCTCATGGCTTTTCTTGACTTGCCCCTGACCTCCAAGACAAACAAAATTCCTGTATTATATCCTGGATCCCAGGATAAGAGATCTTCCTCCCTATCGGAGGTCCTTTAAATCAAAGCCGAGCCAAACCCTTAGGCGTGGCACCGAATCTGGCTTACCTGAAGCCTTGAACTGAAGGTGTGAATCCAGCCAGCAGTTTTTCATTTTTTTTTATTGAAAATTTATGGTTCCTCCTTAAAGCTGCTGACAAGAATAGTGAACCTTTCTGTGCGGATGAAGAATAGACTTTGGGGATGGCAGAGTATAGCAACTTTTGATCATTCTGTATTGCTTTTGTGCCTCTCTATCTCCCCCCTTTCCTTGAGAAAAATAATTACAACATTGTGTTTACAATTTTGTCAGAGAATTACAGTTGATAATAAAGGGAATGTACTTCCTCTAAATCAGCACTTGGGATGATTTTGGATTTTTCTGGGTGAGTGTTTGAAAGCAGCTCTGGCTGTTTGGCTTATAGGAAGGGGAGGGATCCACACGGATTTTTACACCTGTGTCCTAAGTAACATGGTGCATCTGATTATGCTTTCCTCCTTGATTGTGTATTGGGGGGAAATATCAGCTTGATATTCAGTCTGTCTCCAAGTCTGGGTCTTCAGCCCAGCAGAGAGAGAGAGAGAGAGAGAGAGAGCGAGAGAGAGTCGCTCTCGCTCTCTCTCGCGCTCTCTCTCTCTCTCGCGCTCTCTCTCGCGCTCTCTCGCTCTCTCTTTCACTCTCGCTCTCTCGCTATCGCTCTCTCTCTCTTGCTCTCTCTCTCTTGCTCTCTCTCTCTCTCTCTTGCTCTCTCT